>CABFOV010003189.1:36535-55085 GCA_902141375.1 Timema poppense | reverse complement strand
AAAAAAAAAACTGCACATATTTATCCAAAGTGGAGCAAAACTGTATCCTACTCAGTCCACCGGTGCGCGCCACGGGGGCTTGCTGTATTAATGACAGTGCGAGGTTAGTCTCGCTAGATGCCGTTGATAACAGTGTTTCATGTCAGCAGTTTCATGCACAACTCTCGTAAACCATAACAGAGGTGGGGCATGCAAATATTCACAGACACGTTTGTATGTGCCGGACTGTGATCGTTGTGACAAGCCCTCCATGAGCGCACCTAAATGGCGGCTCATACCCAAGACCCCTGCCTCCAATGCAGGAGACTGTACACACTTGATATATTGACTTTTTAAATACATATAAACAAATATACAAAGTCATTGAACAATTCTCTCGTCTTATTGTGCACTATAAGCCCTCCTTTAGCAGACGTGGGGCCCTGGGCAAACTTTGTTTGCGGGCACCCCCGGTTATTTCCCGCCCCTTCTCCACACCATTACCACCCCCAGACATAATAAAAAACTTAATATTAGTTTAATGGTATTTAATTAGTTTGCACCAATATACCAATATACCAATTTTCAGCCGTATAAGGTATCAGAGAAACATCCTAAAAGGTATGTATATATAGGTTGATTTCTCCCCAACCCTTGTTAGATTTTCCCCCCCAATGAAATCTAACTGTAGAGGGGTACAACAAACAACTGTGCTAAGTTTAAATTAAATCGGTTAAAACATTCAAAAGTTGTCGTGAGACGTATCCATCAAAGACAGACAAATGCATATCGGTAGAGCTAAAAGTGAAAAACTCGCCTCGCTCGTTAAATAAAGCAAATCACCTGATGTGAATTATTTGCCAGATCGCCTATACAGGGAGCCCATTATACGATCTCGCAAGGAAAAACTTCCCAACCCAACTTGTGTTTTCCCTGCCGCCTAAACAAACGTGGGGTCTCTCAAATCATGAGGCCCTATGTGGCAGCATCGTTTGCGCGTCAACTAAGGGCGGCCATGATGCACTAAACACATAAATACAAACTTTCATTTCAAAACCATTGGTAAGTCCTACTGCTATTAATTAATCACAAAGAAAGGGAAAACTCACATTTCACCAATATTAGTATTATTATTATTAGCACCGCGTCTTTACTACCCGTTCGTGTTATACGCACTTACGCTAATGTGTAATGGTAGGGTAATTGTGAGATGAAATGGAGGACCTACAGTTTAACGTGGAATCCGAACCACGGTGAAGGCCTGGCATTCGCCACATTCACAAGATGTCTTGTCAGAGGTGAAGGAAGGGTTTAGTAATCAGATAAATCTGTGCCGGGACCGAGGATTGAACCCCGGCCGCCAGCACAGAAGTCTGACACCTCACCCCTAGACCGCCAGGTCACCGACCATTTCACCAATAATAAACCTTTCTGTCATGCCATGAATCGAACTCAGGACTCTAAAGGCTGGTACACACAGAATGCTAAGCTAAGCTATTCATTGGTCCCTCTTTCCACTCCAGAATTCAGTGTTGTTTCTTTCTGGACTGATCCAGTGAAGTTTAGTTACGGGGTTTTCCAAAATGTCTTTGTTTGAGCTCAGATAATAGTACCGAGGAACAAAAGATGCTGCTGTTAGCAGCTGTTTTAGGAGATGAATAAAATTTAGGGGGTGGAGATTTGACTTGTTCAATTAACGCCTACATTTTAATATAAAAACATTTATTAAATATAAAACCTAAATAGAATATCACTTAAATACACATGAAACAAACTGAAAACAAAACTTCAACACTTATATGATAATTTTCACCAAACCAACACGGATCCCAAGCTGCGTTATGCGCATGTTCAACGTAAGATGGCTCAAGATGGAAGATGGAAAAATTTCCCGGCCAGCAATCGTAAAAAAAACACATAGCGTGTCGTAGCAAGACATAGCTTAGCTTTCTGTGTGTACCGGCCTTTAGCTCAGTAGACAGACACGCTACCGGCTTAGCTAAGGTGTCGGACTACAAACTATTGATCTTATATCTAATAGTTAATATAAAATGGTAATTTTGTGCTGTATCTTCATGTACTCAACACAAATTAATGGTCAATAGCGCACGAGACTGCTTGTATAAGGAAACTCCAAATCCCTTATTATCTCCCTTGATTTCATACCACGTGAATACTAAGAGACTTTGACCCTGTCTGAGTTCATACTCATTATTTATTAAGAGATCGGTTTGGGCAACGTTTAACGGTATAAGGCTCGACGATTTTGCCCACTTTACGAGGCTATGTGCAAATTGATATCCGTACATTATTTTCTCTCCCAAAAATGTAACTAACCTCTTTCTTCCTCATACAATCCTCCCTTGGGCGCTGTCCAAGTGTGCGCTTATTTTTCTTCTCTGCATTCTCCCGTGTTTTGTGTACAACAACAAAAAAACACCTCGTTGTTCTGAGTAAGTTGAGTATTTTGTGAAGCTAGATTGGGGGATAGGGGTTGGGAAGGCTTAAGTTAAGGTTATGCCCCTACCGCCTCGCTAGCTCAGTGTATATAAACCACGTTGCGACAACTTGCCCAATAACACTCAGCTTTTTACACCTTTCTCTCTTTGCTGCGTCGTCTCTCTCGTTTTTTCTTCACTTTACTGCCACAGTTTCGCTTGTTCTGGTCGTAACTGCAACAAGACGTGTCACCCTTCATCACACGTCTGGTTGGGACGCTACGGTTCCGGTAAAAATGGTGCCATGCATGCTTCCTTTCTTTTTTCCCCCGTTTTGGCTTCACGGCTCTCTTTAGGTCAAGGACATTTGGTGAGTACCTTCGCCTGAATGGTCGAATAAATATACCCCGGCCCTGGACATTTTATTTAGGCCCCCTCATTCCCCTAGATTGCTGGCCTCCCTAAAGTCGGATTTCCACATTTATTCATAAAACTTAACCGAGGTAAGTATTTTAGTATATTATTCAACATTCAAACAAACAAAGCAGTTGTTAAAAAAAAGTCAAACTTATTATTTTTAATATTCAATAGTCACGTCCAATTAAGTGCATTTAACATATTAGTATACATCCCATCTTCCCCACCACACATATACATCCCCCTTCCCCACTTTTCCCACACATTGTTACTTGACGTTCATTTTATAATTGGCCCTTTTACAGCACCCCGCGTATCTCAAGTATAATAAATGTCCATGCTCTCGCCTGTACTATAAGTAGAGCCCGAATATGTATGTAATCCTCTAATAACACATTTTAATCCTGACAGCTAGAAATGTGAAAAGCGAAATGTTGGCGAATTAGGTTGTTTGTCACTCAGTTTGACTTTAACGGAAATAAAAAAATCTTATTTTACTGAACTCCACATATTTTTGAAGATAGTACATAAACTTACATATTTGCGTGTTTTTTTTTATTATTATTTTCATGCCTTTCTTAGGGAAAATTCTTTTAATGACGCGTCACTAATTTTCAGCCAACCTGTACTTTAATAAATAAATTTATCCAGTCAAGGGATCACAGTGAACAAAGTTCATGTCAGGTATGCCGGCTAGATAGAGAGGACTACAGTTGCCGTAACGTAACGCTGTGTCTGGCGTTTCTCGTGCTGTTAAGGGAATATAATGAAGCATTGAAGCCTCGTACGTCTCTGGGGCGGCGTGTCAGTTTGTAAACACAAGTTGAGTTGTTAAACCAAATATTTTTTAATGTGATTAGCTCATTTTCCCGATGTTCTTTGGTCAGGAGAAGAAACAGATATAAATCGGCAAGGCAAATAATAAATATGAAAACTTAACCCAAAATCAATCAAAGAAATGTTATTTTAAGTATGTCGCAATAATACGGTGCTTAGAACTTTGAAAAACAAACCATACCAACCGCCAACCATGTTTATACGTGGTGTAACATTAACAGAGGCTAATATATTGATATCAAACATTTAACCTCGGACCGAGAAAAATATGTATAGCAAACTAACTTTAAAAAATCAGGAGTGACCGACCTGACGTTCACTTGTTTTCAAAGAGCCGGCAACAGTGGAGGCTTCATTGGAAGTGTGTGGTGTTTGCGTGGTTCCTAAAATCATTTATATAGTGCGATTTTTTGACGTACCGTATTTAATTAACTGGTTATTCAAGTGGTGTAAAATCAACTAATAATGCATTGCAACTCGTTTTAAAAGTTGTTGTACTTATGTTTATTTATAGTTGTTTTCTATTAACTCAGAAATTTGCAACCATAAAAATAAATTTAGTTTCACTAATATATGTATGTATTATTAGCGTGGGGAAAGAAGTTTTATTCATTGTTACATATTTTACTACATTTAACGGATTTTGCTACAAATTTATGTAGATATTTTGTAGGTTAATGCAACATAAAAATCCGGGATCTAGTTATAGTCTAAGTTTTGTCGGTACGGGCCCCAGACAATGGCTGAACTAACTCTGAGACATCCAGACTCAAATATCTATCGGTGCAAAAATGAACTTAAACTGTGTAAAGGTGAAGGACCGGGAATTCAAGATTCACTATCAATCGATTGTATATATATATTTTAAATTAGTATACGTTCAAACACAAGGGCGAATACATGAAATTTCATTTTGTAACTTTCATAACAGTCCGTCTGAAATTATTTGGTAGGCCTACCCAATTTCATTTTACTGACATAGAAAATACATTTTACATTAGACACTTCCTCACAAAAAATAAAGGTATCGCAATGCAATTTATTTGTAGCAGTTTCCTTTATAAAGATCGGTATTTTACTTTGAATTTATATAAAAAAAAGTTGTTAATTATAATCATATTTGATTTTTTTAAATCCCAAATTCTTGAAAATAAATTTTCTTGGCACTTTAAGACTGCCAAGGTTATTAACTTATAATATGTTAAAAAAGTACCAAAGCAAACGTTCTTGATAGCGTCAAGTAAAATTTCAAAATATCAAAATGATAATTCTATTTCAAAACTTTATCTCATCTTTGTTGTAGCACAACCAGGCATACATAATATACAGGACCTGCAGGTGTTCGGCTTGTATCGTTTTCCCCCTGCCGGCAAACTTCCCAACCCTGTCTCTAACCCTCACCCTTCTCCCTCGAGTTGACCAATCACACTGCTCACAAGTTTCCTCCCAGCTGCCCTTACTTTTCCCCTCTCCCCGCTTATGCAAGAAACCGTAGTTTAGCGCGTCCCTTCTCTAGTGAATGTTTGTGCGCGTATAGTTCTGTGTATCGGCCTTTTTAAACTCAACAAAATGACTCTGCACACGTTCATGACGCAGCTGAAACACAAGGTAATGTTAGCGAGTTTCACCCCGCCTTAGCGTAGTGGCTGTGTTATCATATTTCACCTTATTTCCGTAAGTTGATGCGCACGCAAGTTTTACTGGAAGTGGCCGCCATGTGTTGCGCTTTCAGCTCGGTACTGCCAACGTTTGAAGAAAAAACTTCAAATACTTGAATTGTTTTGTTGCTATTCAAATACTTATTTAATTTATATAATTTGTTTTGAGTCTACATTATATATCAGTAATGTTGTTCCTTTCACGCCAGAACTTTATTTTTCGCTTTTAATCTTATATACCTAGTGCTTTATCAGATTTATTTATGGTGTTGGTCACAGTTTGGAAGCTGGATCCTGTAGTCACCTAGACGCCATAAGTTTTCAGATACATAATATTATTTTATTTTTATGAGCTTTTTTTCACTCACATGAATAGAAAATATGATACATAATTTCAAAGTTCATAAATATGGCTGGTATTTGTTTTTACTAGGACTTCCACGTACTGTCAGTTTGTGTTAATAAAAATATACATTTGGCATGCTTAGTGAAATCATTTTTAGTTCGATGGTTGCATGTGACAGCTTTATAAAGAGGGTACTAACAGGAAATACGTTGACATTCACATGCGTATTTTCTTTAAATTATAATAATTAAAAACAGAACCCTCTAATGCGCCCGGGAAGGTGGACCGGGGGAGGGGGGGGGGCGGTTTCAAAATCCATCTTGCTCTAGATTTTTTTTTATCAATCTTAATGAAGAGACAACATGACAAAAAATTGTTAGAAAATTCTTTAATTTTTCATTTTCATTCATAGTGTTTTCACATTATTTAACTGTCTTTAAAGTATTTAGATAGATTTAATATCGATTTTTTTTACCACACCTTTTGTCTAATAAATAATTAAACGATTAAAATAATCGAATACACCAAATAGTAAAAATTTACAAAAGATAGCAGTGGAGGGGCGAAAAATCTTACAATCCCTTACGTGGGGGAGGGTGTTCAAAATCATTAATAAAAAGCCTTGTGTAATTAAATTACGGCCCCTTACACACCCGTCACTTCGTCAAATGTGAAAGGGGCTTTTTACCATTTTATAAAATTTCTGGTCATGATGAATTTAACCAGGGCCTCTCATTAAAGGGACTTGATAGCAATCTAGTTTTATAACACTTGAATATATAAGTGCACTATCTAAATACAAAAACCCGCCTCGGTGGCGTAGTTAGATAACGCACAAGTTTTGTGTTGAGCTAGACTGCTGAGGATGGGGAGATTGAGGTTCGAATCTCGGTCGGGTGAACTAGGGGTGGTTTTTCCTAAATGGTTTTCCACTATCCCTTCACCTAATAGTGGGCTCACTTCCTCTATATTCAACCTTACCAATTTCTAACCCATTAGAGTACCTAATTAGTTTTATTTTTGTTTAGTACATATTGTACAGTAGTGTTTGTGTGTGTATCGTGATGTCACTGTCCAAGCCACAGTCCTGTAAATCATTAACTTTGGCCGAAAAAGTAGCGGTGATAGAGGAAGTGGAAAAGGGAATTCCTTTTAAGAAACTTCTTTAACTCGAATTTTTGGATAGTTCGAATTTTTTCCTGACTCCTTTAAGTTCGAATGATCCAGGTTCCACTGTAATAATGACGATGACTATTTGTCGCGGCAATAGGACTGCAACAAACGTATGTAAAATTAATAGCGTTGTTGGGTGATCTGGTGGTCTAGGGGCAAGGTGTCGGACTTCTGTGCTGAGGTCCGGTGTTCAATCCTCGGTCCCAGCTCAGATTTATTTGATTACCAAACCCTTCCTTCACCTCTGATAAGACATCTGGTGAATGTGGGGAATGCCATGCCTCCATCGTGGTTCGGATTCCACGTTAAACTGTAGATCCTCCATTTCATTCTCACAATCACCCTACCATTACACATTAGCGTAAGTGCGTATAACCCGAACGGGTAGTAAGACGCGATGCTAGTAATAATATAGTGTTGTACAATAATTGTTCATCTATGGTGATTGAGTTTGTAACTGAGGTAGCCCAGCGACTAGCATGTAGTTTTTCTAGTGACTAATCACAGACGCGTGAACCGGTTAGCAAACAATAGCAAACATTTAGCAGACCGCTATTTAAATACATTAAGGGTGACGCTCAAGTTACTGGTTAATAATTTAGGTTTTACTCACGTCACTTTTGAGTATTATTTGAATATCTCCGTGGGTCGAAAGGCTTAAGACATAATAGCTCAGTCAATAGTGCGTTCGCCTAAATAATTATGGATTTTGGGTTCGATTCCCAACATAACTGAAACATGTATCAACGTTGAAATTGGAAATTCCTCCTTTTCTCCAGTGGAAACGCTATCGACCTTGAGATTGAAGTGTTGTTTGTTGCAGAATTAAGGTAGTTTATATATAAGTCGTGTGTTGATATAATATCTAGTTGTTTTACAAAGTCCACATTAATACTCCGAATGAAAATAATTAGCTTTAGGGCAGCAGCTTATCGTTGGTCAGAGTTAAAAAGGGAGGAACCACAATTTACAAACATTTTAATCTAATAGTTCCATCTTAACAATTAACTCAGCGTAAAATATTAACACAATAGTAATATACTGACATTTGAAGACTAGAGGATCACATGCATCTCATATGATATGAACTTGCAGGCTTTTTCCGCTCGTCTCTCCGGAAGTGTGTTGACGAATTTCCTCTAGTGTATCCTTCTCGTCCTTGCACCCTTAGATAAAGTCGCTAACATGAAAACTTAAATGAAACTTACTTAGACCCCAAATCGTTAGAAAATAACCTAAACCTTATACAAAAAAAGTAAATAGGCCTACTGCAAAGGTCGGGGCATGTAAAAATTGTTAAAAATAAAACCTTAAGCGTATTTGTTATATATAGAATACCTTTCAAAGCTAATATATATTCAAACCACCCGACCGGACTATTAAACTTATGGGGTGGAAATTAAAGTAGTGTTTTTATTAAATAAATTTGCGTTTTCGTGGAGATGAAGTGGAAACTCATTTATACTACGTTTTTAACTGCTTTAGATTGAGGTCAGCGCAGCCGAAGCGGGGAATGAAGGCTCGTCACACGCTCGACAAATCCGTGAAGGGTAGTTGTCATAGCAACCGATGCATGTTGCCAGATTTCTTGACAGTCACTGAGTATGCTTGCATAGTAGTAACGTGCAAACTCCCACTTTATGGCAACTACGCTTCCTAGCCTACCCACCACGCGGATCCTAAAGTAGTTTAAATCGCTGCGTAGTGAAAGTAGCTGAAATTTGAACCTCGTCTTCAGCGGATCAAACAGACTAGACTGCTACCTTTATCCTTCCAGTGAGGGTGCTAATACAATTTACGACGGTATAATGTTTTAATAATGTGAAACTAAACTCGCTATTATAATTCTAGCACATAAGTTCTAACGGCTTGGACCCCACCTCCACCTGATCGTGTCAAACTGAGTTAATACAATAATAATAATAATTTCACCAAAATAATGGTTACATTTCATATGCAGACGTATTTCAAAATTGTATGTTTTGAGGCATTCCAACGTCCATTTGTAAAAAGAGTTAAATAATATATTGGAGCTCCCTAACCACGGGACCATCGACTCCCTTAAAAGTCTGATTGATAATACAACTTTCTAGAAAATCTGCAAATTTCACTTTTTATTTAGTCAATAATACATAAATAATAATGTTTTCATTTTATTTAGCTTTTCTAGTTTAAAATTACTTATAATATTAAACAAATCGTTAATCTTGAGTTTCGATATCATAATAAAACAATGTTCAAACTATAAAATGGCTAAACAAAGCTATCTAATAAACGTGTAAGCCTACATTTTAAAACATTTACAAATACTGCCATTTTAATTAAAAAAAAAAAAACTTCAGAAATTGAATACAGATTTCGCTCCCCAAGTTGCTTGTTTAATTTCATAAACAACAATATTACGCTTGCCGTTTCGCCAAGATGTCTTTGTATTTCCCATCTCGCGTCCTTCCTTCGCCCCACTTTATGACGTAATTCAATTTCTAAACAAGATGTTTTGATGTTCCCAGGAAGAGTTTTGAGATTCTCCGTCCCTCTCCCTCCCCTTCCCCAGTATTTCCCTCATCACCCAGCCTAGTTCCACCATATAATTCGTTTTATGACGTTTCTAACTGTAAATGGAATTGAAACATGCTAATGCAGTCGTAACGTGCAGTTTGGTCTACACTCTACGCCGATGGTGAGAACGGAAGTCCTAAAGTGTTGTACAAGAATCTCATCACTTAACAAAATATAGCTTTATTTATTAAATTTAAAAAAAATCAAACCAAATAAGTAGACCAATTATTTATGTCCATGAAAAATATTTGTACTATCATTTGAATTGTGTTGTTGTTAGTCCGCTTACCCACTGGTCAAAACAAAACCAACATATTTTGTTCGGCCAAGAAATTAACATTATTTTTAATTGGAGTGCTCCCACAGACCAAAACTTTGTTTTAAAAGAAGATTTTTTGTTTCTCGAACATCAATTGTCTGACGAAGTCCGGCTTTACAATGTTCGATGGAGACGTTCGAAGAGCAAAGCAAACTACGCATGCGCTATTTACCCATTATATCTACGTTTGCGAATAGCCCTGCAGTCCGTCACAACCTTGTGTTTGTGTTTAAGTATGTTTGTGGTCTATATAATAATGACAGAAGGGATTGAAGTAGACTGTGTGCCATAAATTAGATGAGACCAAAACTTGCGTTTATTCGAAGCCTCTTCTTCTTCTTCGAGTAAAAGAAGTCAAAGGGTACAGAAAAGATGACAACATCCATGTCCTCATATTCCGTCGCTATGTTAGCTACTAGATAAAATTTGTTTTGATTAATAAATTACTTGTTTTATCTGATTATGGTATCCCACAGTATCGAACACTTGCTCCAAACAAATAGTTTCGACATAAATAGATTTTAAAAAGGCCCAAGATTCAATTGAAGAAATAAATAAAATAAAATATTAGTTAAGTTTGGGTTACCCAAAAAACTTGTCAAGATAATTGAGCTTTGTTTGACTGATACGCGTGGCAGGGTACGGGTCGGATGTCGCTTATCAGATACTTTCGAAATACACAATGGGCCAAAACAAGGAGATGCACTTTCCCCAATACTTTTTAATCTAGCCTTATAGTATGCTATTAGGGTAGCCTAATATAGGCGAGTAGGGATGGGTTGACATTAAACGGTACAATGCATCTATTAGGATACGTAGATTATGTTAGCTTGGTTGGGCAATAGTAAAGAAGCTGTTGCAAAAAATGCAGACATTTTACTAGAGGCTAGTACGGAAATATGTTTAGAATTGAACGCTGAAAATACTAAGTATATGATCACACATATAACACAGATCGGGAACGATAATTAAGAAATTACCGTAAGCAACATATCATTTGATCGGATTAATGAGTTAAAATATTTAGGAACAATTTTATAGAGTATTAACTACAGTATATTTAATTATATTATATTATATTGGATTGTTGACATCTCGCCTGCTGCCCAGGAATTTAAAACTCAGAATGTACAAAACAATTTTACCGGTTCTATATGGATGTATGGTCTCTTACCTTACATAACGTAAACAAATTAAGGGTGTTTGAAAACAAGGGGCTTTGGAATGTGTATTGTCGAAAAAGGGATGAGGTTACATAATGATAAGCTACATACTCTGTACTCATCACAGTACATTGTTAGGATAATATAGAACCATGTTCAAGGTATTGACTGGCAAGCCCAATGGACAGAGACCATTGGGAAGATCTAGACGCATATAGGAGGATAACATTATAATGGACCTGAAAGAGATACGGTGTAATGAGGTGGACTGGATAGAACTATCTCATGATAAGGTTAGGTGGCGTACTTTTGTGAGTGTGGCATTGAACTTTTTTCGAGTTTAAGTTCTAGTGATCAGACATTGAAACAAAATAAATAAACTAAAATAAGAAATCTAAATTTATCAAAAAAGTTTAATAATATATATTTATTATATCTATTTAAATCTGTAAACATTCACAGATCATCACTTTACAAATAGTACAAACCACTGATCAAAACACATAGGTACTTTAGAATGCTGATGTTTGGCTCGAATTGTTATGTTAAGTTACCTGAATCTTGATCACACACCTGTTTTCTTAAGTTAAGTGAACGTTACGTTAAGTTAAAGTTAAGTTGCTCGTGATCCCGTCATTAGTGTCAGCTTAGCCACGTTACGTCATATTCTCATACCGGACTTTAAATAGGCAGACACGTATTATTATTTTTTAATATGGTTACATAACGATCCATACGTGTGTGTTCATGATGTGGAAATAGTTGACAAATGTTGGCTTGTCTCGTTACTTATTTTCCCTCGTAGAAACATTTCTTTAGTATATATTTATTTTTCCCGTCGGCACCCTTCCAAACCTTCTTTTAAAAAATATGGTTTTAAGCACTGCACTTGATAATTATGTTATAAAACCCACTAGTCTAAATATGAACTAGTTATATTGAAATATTTAATAATACTAATGTCCAAATCAGAAGAAAAAATATTTACTGAATTTAACCCTTACTTAGTTCTATAGACCAGGGTTTCTCAAACTGTGAGGCAAGAGGTCCGTAAGATAACATTGTTATATCTTTGAATCAATTTGTATTGTTCCTCCAACTTTAAGTTCTGATTGACTAAATTAACTAGATAAATGTTTTGCTTTGATGAGTGCGATAATAAAACGATTATCTTGTTTTCGTTTACATAGGCCACTATATTAAAAGGGTTATTTAGCAATGACGTCCATCAAGACTAAATAAATAATCTTGCTGCTACCAATGATGTACCTGTATTTTATACCTATAAAAGCTGTCATGAACGCTCTTTGTTCTATGAAAACCTTATATATTCTTATGAATAATATCTAACGCCTTTCTATATTTTTATAAATAAAAGTCGGTGACCTGGCGGTCTAGGGGTAAGGTGTCAGACTTGTATGCTGGCGGCCGGGGTTCAATCCTCGGCCCCGGCACAGATTTATCTGATTACCAAACCCTTCCTTCACCTCTGACAAGACATCTTGTGAATGTGGGGAATGCCAGGCCTCCACCGTGGTTCGGATCCCACGTTAAACTGTAGGTCCTCCATTTCATCTCACAATCACCCTACCATTACACATTAGCGTAAGTGCGTACAACCCGAATGGGTAGTAAGACGCGGTGCTAATAATAATAATAATATAAATAAAATGTAAGGTAATTGTAAAAACTAATATTTTATGAATAGCTCTTAAAGATTACGTTATATTTTATAATTAACAACCTTAACATAAAGTATATAAAAAATATTGTAATCCGTGCAAACATTTGATATTTTTTTGATAGTGAGGCACTACAATAAAATCAAGTGAGGTTTGAGTGCAAAAAGTTTGAGACTCTGCTCTAGACGTCATTGTCAGATAGTTTTTTTTATTGTTTTAAATGTCGAAAATGTATTTTTTCAAATTCTTATAACCTCAAACAATGTTTGAAGCTAATAATGCAATATGAACAATAAAAAGGTACTCTATTGATAATTAACAGGAAGAAGAGCCCGTAGCTCTCTCGTTTTTACTTCTTACTTTTCACACTTGTTGACTGCCAGCTCTCCGCATTATATCGTTTTTGCACTGTGCCTTGTATTGACTTGATTTTTCCGAAGATCTCATAATACTTTCCGGCCCCGATTCAGTGATTATAGAGAATATTTGAAAAGAACCCGTTCCATTCTGTAATCAATACATGCCATTCAAGCTTTTCTCGTCTTCTTTCTCTCTTGCAAGACTTCAGGTTCAAGGGAAGATGAAAAAGATTGAAATGTACGAAATGGAGCAGGGATTTCGGGTAAGGTGGATTGATGCGAGGATTTGTGGCACCCATTGCTGCAACAGCGTGCTATTTAACTCCTTTTAGGGCACCGTCAAATGGGGCCACTTAGCAGAGCTTCTGATAGAGGTAAATGGGGGAAGGGGGGTTTAGACACAGCCACAGAAAATTGGCGCTGTCTTCGGTCTGAGTAGTTGACTGAGTGGCGCTGCTAAGGGGGTAGGTGCCCTTAGTGTAGGCATACACGGAGGTATTTTCTAGCCCGTTCTATTGCTAGTACTGGGCTCTAATCCACGACCTGTTTACTTGTGAGCCGTCACTTTCAAGAGGTTTTAAAATAGACAATAAAAAAAGTTGGAAAGCTCCATTCACAAATTTGTCGAAAATAGCTCGAGCAGAATCGTATCGAGTGGCAATCAACACGCTAGCATAAATGTGTCTTGGTCCATGGATGTCTTGCTACACAAACTAGAAACAGCTGACTATCAACACATTTTGTTTTCGTGGGAATAAGCGTCTCTTTAAGATTAATTAACTATAGATATTATTGCATTGTGTCGGGAAACACATTAAAACAAAACGACACACCTACTACTTTCCATTTAACATATTATTTCGAATCACCTCACAACAACAGTTTTATTTTAGTATCTGGATTTGAAGCCCATGCACACTGATTGAATCAATCATTTGGGTGTTAAAATTAGTGTTTCTACTAGTGTACAGTAGAGCTAAGTGTTTATTTTTCAATTAAAAGTATTACTTGTTTATTTACTACCACTCTTTTATTTTGCTTGCTGTCCACTATGCTTGGTGCGTTGTGCAGATTTGCCCGCGAGTTACACCTTACTTAAATACTCCTTATTTCTTTTTTAGCATTATTACAAACAACATCAAAGCTATAAATAACAGCAGCTTAACCTAAGGGATAGACAAGTTGTTTCTATGTGCCAAGTATGTTTGTTTATAAAAGGCACACATAATTCCACGCTAATCTTAAAGGTCTTTGAACCGAACCCTCTCGACACAGACACAGTTAGGGTAATCCGTATGATCATGGGTTATAGACCCTTTTTATTTTAAATTTACATTACTTTTTGAAGTATTGTATTGACAAAAATATATATATTTCTTTAAAAAATAGTGCTATGTTCTTAAGTGTCTAGTTTTTTTAAATCTAGATTATATATTATGCATCTATACATATATATCTTATTTATTTTGAAACTTAATATTTCCTACTGATAAGATGGAGGAGAGGGATATATATCCAGACCAATTCCGTTTGTAGATTTCTTGTTTACGTCTATGTCCCCTGAGCGGATAGAAAATTGCTGCAGGTCTCGGGAGTCCATAAAAGTTTTGAGTCCATCCATCCATCCATTCATAAGACCCACAACATGTGTCGTTCAGAAACTACTACACCCCCGTCCACCCCGGTTGGGCGAGATCAGAAAAGAGATCGACGTCGTGGTTTCTGCCAAGTGACGAGAAGTTGGGCGGTTGGTTCCATTCCCTGATCTCGTTGAGTAGCTCCTTACACATGAGATTATCCTCCCCCCACCCCTTGTGCAGGGTGAAAGATCTTAGGGGACTAGACTACCACGCGAGCTCACAACTTTTGGTCTCCCAGTAACGGAGTCATCTTGCTTTCCCCTCCCTCTCTTTCTCTTCTTCACCCCTCATAACCCCTCTCTTGCTTCCTTGTTCATAAACCCTGAATGTGTCGGGGGGGGGGGGGGATGAGGGTGCTCCATGGGGTGACTCATGTTTGTTAGCGGGTGATATCAGGGTAAGTTGGTGAGGCAGGAGAGATCTGTAGCACCTCTCACTCCCTCACATCAGGTTTTTGTTGTTTTCCAAGCTGTTGGGTTTTTAAGTGAGCTCTTCAATGTTGATTCGAAGCCCAGGCTAAGGGCATGTGTTCTCTCTCACTCTTAGAGCTCCTGACTTAGTTCAGATGTAATTACTCGCCGTGTGTAACGTAGGGGTGCAGATTACTCGCTTTTGATGCTGGGCTGTACCAGTCGACCGTTATAATGGAGGTATAATGGCATACAAACAATCGTGGGAAAATTATTCTTGATTTGATAGAGTTTGATTGCCTTAACTGTTCCTATATCGTATTAAAATATTTCTATATGCGTTTTAACGAGTTTCAAGTAGAGTCTGAACCATGTTGCATGGCTTGTCTGAACTAAATTACTAACTATTTTGGTATTTGTGTTTTCACGTGACTTATTTTGTATTTCTTGATCAATACGTGTAACAAATTATATTCTCATCTTCTAGTTATTTATTGTTGAAGCCTCTTCAGCGTCGTTAATTTTGTAACATTGAATGTACATGTTAGATAATTATTAAAGATCTCTGATTGCATGTTTGATTGTGCCTGCCTAGGCAGGAGGACCGAAGTTTGAATCCTTTTGTTTCCCTTTTTTCAACTCTGTCGAAAAATTATTGTGTATTTAAATTGAACTGAAATTTTATTAGTGTGTGTATCGTATTTAAAACTAAAGTTACGTGTTTTAAATTTGTATGTTTTTGTTGTTTGAGGCGCTTTAATGGATACCTTGAAATGTCAAGCAACTAGGACACCTGAACCGTTAATGAGTGAATTAGGGTTTTCCATGGTGAATCCAAATTCAAGAGACTTGTTTAGAGTTGGCGTTTAGTCTCATTCTGAATCCGAATTCAAGAGGCTTTTTAATAATAATAATAATAATAATAATCGACTTGATTGGCGAAGTTAAAGCTACCGCTTTTTCTTACACATAACCAATACAATTAAAATGAAGTTTAACAAAATAATAGCTATATAAAACCCCACAAAAGTGTATAAAAACCAGAGCTAAAATACACAAGGATTACGTAATATGAGAACGCGCGCGCACAGAAGAAGATGTGATTACGTCTCACACATCTCAATCTCACGAATGAGCTTCCACAAGCAGATTATTTGCGACTTTTCGCTTGAAACAATTCAATTCTAATTTCTTGATATCGTTGGTTAGGATATTCCATGAACGAGAAGCTGAAAAAGTGAAAGGATTTTAGCCATGATTGGAATTATGGAGAGGAATGAATGAGTTGGTGTTTAGTCTCATTCTGAATCCAAGTTCAAGAGGCTCGCGAGTACTGTTTGTTTCCCCTAGGGAATCTACATTTTAGAAACCTTGGAGTTGGTGTTTTAGTCATTGTGAATCCAAATTCAAGAGAATCGGTGCAGAAAAATAATAATCATACACTCTTGAGGAGCCTGGTTTATCCTTTGACCATAAGCATATAGAATTGTTTACGTCTTGTCCCACCCCCTCTTTTTTTTACAAGTATTATGTAAATAAAACTCTGCGTGTGTGTGTGTATATATATATATATATAAACATGCCGTCCTCTATATTACTCTTGTGGAAACAGCACACAGCAGTCCTTCTGTGTTGGTTGACTTTGTGACTCCCGAACAAACTGGCCTTCGGGGCAGGGCCCCCTCCCCACCCACCATTACTATCAAATAGAGGCTACTGGCCTGATGAGACCTCAATAAATGAATGTGATTGAAATGTGAAAGAAGAAACGAAGCTTGTTTGGCTTGTGTGCTGGGTTTTTCTATTGATGAAAGGAACAAGAAAAGATGTGGGTTTTGTTAGACCTGTCTGATCTGTGTCCCGGGAGCTTTGCGACTTTTTCCCTTGATATTGTAGCTCATTCAGAAATAAATCACCGTTACAAGTCCAAGTGATTAATCTGCCTAATGTGCGTACTTTTTTTTCTTTTCTTTTTCTCAAATAAACTAGTAGATTTTTTATTTCAAACCACAGCATTTCTGATTCAAAAATATGCAAAGAACAAAATTAAAACCTGAACACGCAATATTTGACTTAGCGTATCAATACTCCTGAAGGGGCTTGCAAGTTGGGTAAATATACTCGTGGTACAGTCTCATCTTCATATAAAGGGTCTGATCTGATATCTATAAAATCTTCTGACTCTATTTTCAGGTATTAACACATCAGGTTATCTGATTTGCAGCTGTCACTTTTTATTTATATTATAAATACCTAAAATAAAAATTATAAAATAGTAAAAGGTTATCATTGTTGACCTTATGAACATGTGTTTTATTTTTTAAAAGTCCCGTTTTATTAAAATTGGGCTGTATATTTGGTCTGGGCTATCGTAGGGATTTTAACTTCAGTTGTGACCACCTAACTACTACTGAAAAAGACTGATTTTAATCCAAGTTATGTAGCCTACTATTGCCTCGATCCCTGACGCTAGTTAGTAGCTACTTCAAATTGGGTTTTAAACGCCTGTGAAAAAAAAGTGTTCTAGCAAAGATATTTTTTGTCGTGGATACAGCCAGGGAAAACCTGGAAAAGTCACATAATTTTTTGATGGCAGGAAATTTAATAAAAAATAATTATAAGCCAGGCAATTCAAATACCTAACTTATTTTGCACTTAAACGTTTAAACAAAAGTGAGAGATTTTGTTTATCGATGTTAACAAAATGGATTGTCTACATATAGCATTCTATTTACATTAGATTGTTGTATAGGTTTTTTTATAATACATTTACACAGGAGCACAAAACATACCCATAAGTTGATCTTTGTAGTCTTGGGGTATAGTGCTCGCCTCAGGATCCTATTCTCTTGGGTTCGAACCCATCCGGGGTCGACGAATTTTTTATGAACAATATAAATCCGTATCACAACTTCCTTCGGATGGGAAGTAAAGTCGTTGGTCCCATGTAAAATAGCCATGAAAGACATGGGAAAATATCTTTGCCGGCAAAATTGGTAGGCTCTTTCACTCTTTTCACAATACATTCTCGTTTGCTGATATAATCAGTTGGTTTATAAAGTGCACGTTAAATATCTAAAAATTATGTTTTTTAATTCCCAAAACAAATTCTGAAAAAAAATAATGTAGAGATTGTTTACCTCTAGTAACCGTTAGGATTGTTTTCGAAAATATGTGATCAATGTAAAAAACCCATTAAATTGCGATTCATCAAGAAAAACTGTAAAAAGTTTGAGTCGTGAATTGTTTTAAAATAATGTTATCTGGAAATCCTGGAAAAAGTCAAGGAATTCTATAATAAAAGTTTTGTAGCCAGCCCTGTATTGTGTGTTGTGAATATGTTGTTGGGTGCTATCGAGTGAGGTACGGTGCCGCCCAGACTGCGTGCGTTAGTTCGGGTAGGTTTGGGGGGAGGGGGAGGATATTGCTCATCCGCCGTAACCAGGTATTCCGTATAAGGTGCAACAGGAGGGAACGGCCTTCATTTCCGTTTTTACCATCTTCCGCCACGCCGTTTTTCTACCTTCGCCCTTGTACGATGCTGTCGCCCCCCCCCCCCCCCCCCCCCCC
>CABFOV010003189.1:6091-36487 GCA_902141375.1 Timema poppense | reverse complement strand
CTCCCCACCAGTGCGTCCATTGAGTCCACCCCTCACCCCCCTCGCGTCGAACAGACACCAGTCCGTCTAAAAACTGTTTTCGTAAACAAACGTTACTCGTTTGTGGAAGTTAAAAAAATGAATGCAGATTTGAAACGTTTTTCTTGTTGATAAATAAAGCTGTATTTCGATCACAGTAATTAATAACTTAGTTAAAATAATTGGGCTAAATCAGCTCCCAAACTTAATGTTTAGCATCTTGAGCGTTGCATTAGTATTATTCTTTTAACATAATTAAATATATATATTAGTGCATTTAGATTAGACATTTTAATGTATAATTTTAGCTTAACTATTTTGCCACCCCTGTTAAAAAAAAAAAGAGACGTAGAAATGTCAACTAGGCTAATAAAGTTTTCAAATAAGTCATTTTATAATTGAACCTTCGCCATACTCACTTTCATTTCTTATTCAGCTGTAACGTAAGTCAATGAAAGATTCATAAGTATATTGTGTTTTGATTATTTTGTTGTTTCAAAGTTTTATTTTTTTCTATGTCACAAAGTTTAAAAAAGTTTTGTTCTTGTTTTTCATTTCCCCAGCTACTAGGGTGAAGTTTTATTGCTACTTAGGGAAATTCAAAAAGGGGTATGAGGTCGAAGCGGGTGAGGCGAGGGTAGATTTTTGAAGGCTGGCTGAAAATGAAAATAGACGAAAAATACAGTTTACGGGAAAGTTTTCAGTGAAACTGTTGCCGGCCGTAAAATTGAAGGAGATTGCTTATAAAGCTTAAGAAGTATTGGTAGGTGAGTTGTTATTTTTTTTGTGAGCTCTTGAGTAGCCTTAAATAAAACATTTGAAACTTAAAAACAGGTAGAGTTGCACACCGGAGATGGGTATTGGTCCATTTCAACACTTTCATTGCAGGTTACCGTGTTTGGGATACGGACCGGTTTAACATAAATGAATGGCAAGACGTGTATTAATCACAACTTGTGAATGCGGGGAATGTCAGGCCTCCACCGTGGTTCGGATCCCACGTTAAACTGTAGGTCCTCCATTTCATCTCACAATCACCCTACCATTACACATTAGCGTGAGTGAGTACAACCCGAACGGGCAGTAAGACGCGGTACTAATAATAATAACAAAAATGAATACAAATAAACGTGTTAAGTATTGTCTCATATCTATATTCACTCTGCGTCTTACCACCCGTCCAGGCTATTCTTGTTTAACTACATCAATGGGTTGGGATGGGGAAGGTATAATGTAGAGGACATATATAGTCTTTTCATGGTAGGAATTGTTTTCTGAAAGGCCTTTTTCTCTACCAGAAATCTATTATATAGTAGGATATTGGTAGGAAAAAGGACCTTTCAGAGAGTAATTCCTACCGTGAATGAAGTATATCTGCATTAGCGTGGAAGTACAGTAGCCCCATGGCTTCTTTGGTGCTGACTGACAGCTTTGAAAAGCTACCAGATCAAATTATGTATCCCTACGCCGAACCATATGATCTGCAAAAACATGTGTTTAGCAACTATCACTTCTGACGGTCAAAATTTAGGTATATACCTAAATGTTGAATGTCAGAAGTCAGCTGTGAGCTGTCAGTCAGCACCAAAGAAGCCATGGGGCTACTGTAGAGGGGGGGAAGCATCGAGGAATAAAACCCTCAGTACACTTGTACGGGATTATATTTTTTTGAACTCTTAAGCTCGTCATTGGCACACTAGATTAGATGAGCTTGACATCAAGTCTGCGTGCCCATCTTTGCAAGATATTGTTTAATTGAAATGTTAAAATGTAACCGATAGGTCACCATATTGGTTTCAAGGCT
The DNA here is from genome assembly GCA_902141375.1 of Timema poppense. NCBI lineage: Eukaryota > Metazoa > Arthropoda > Insecta > Phasmatodea > Timematidae > Timema > Timema poppense. Next base: position 34,665 of record CABFOV010003189.1, on the reverse strand, counting down.
CCATTCTGAACTAGGAAGCCAACTCGACAACTTACTGGGGGGCACCATTTAGTGCATGAATTAGATTAATTTGTCTATTAGAAAATATTGCGTTTTTGAACCCTTTCTCATGATTGAACTACCTAAATATATTTTCATTCAAATTGGTCCAATTGGAAACATCTGAGGATTTAAGTTGATTAAGGAACAATATGGACAGTTTTTTTTATAGTTCAGGCAATTTTGAAGTATGTGGAATAATTATCTTCTTATTTATGATTAAAGATTTTTTAGCCAGCGCCGCTAATTAGTATCTGGGTTTTCGACAGAATCATTTATAGCTTATTTTAATATTTTTATTTAAAAAATGTTTTTTTAATCAAACTCATATAAGCCAAAAACATCACGCGCTATTTCTTATAATTGGTAAAAAAAAGTATGTGAGTTGCAAAAATTAAATAACGAAAAAAATAATTAAATTCCAATGAAAATAAACTTGTGAGTGGCTGATAGACAAGATGATATATTTATGTTTTGTTTGTTTGCTTGTTTCAGCGAGGCTCTGACGAACTCCTGTCTCAGAGTGGAGCTGTGAGCAATGGTTCGGTCATGAGTCCACAGCCCAACCATGCGGACAACAACAATGACGCCAAAAAGGTTAGTAAGATTCCCAATACTGCTCTACATGTTAATATGTGTGCACCAGTACGCTACCATGTGGTCTGGAGGATCAATTATCAATACCTATAAAATAACACTAATAATATAGTGACATGCTATCATTTTTGATCGTATATATAAATATGTTTGTCTTTTCAGAAGGTACTCCAAATGTTCATTCATAAGAAAATCAAGGTATAGATAGACTATGGCTTGGGATGTCGAGGTTCGAACCTTCCTTCCCAAAATGGTATTTCCCCTCCTCAGGTGAAAGCTTGTGGACAAGTCGATAACAAGCAACCAGCCGCTGAAACGTGAATAATCAACTCAATTTCTAATGTCCCTCAAGATTTTTCTTTAAAACAAAGGTGAAAAATGACACCTGCAGATGAGAATCAAACCTGGGACATGGTTCCTGTGTCCAAGTATGATTTTTCAACTAGCCTATATTTAAATGAGTTCGTGTTATCAATAATAATTTCAACCAAACATTTTCTTCTTTTTATTTACATTTTTGTTGCCTATATACGACTTAATCCAGATAGTGGGGTTAGGGAATGCAGCTAATAAGGATTGTACGCTTGTTAGAGAGGAGAGAGGATTAGAAAAAGAGCATTTGGAAACCCCCTCCCACCTAATTATTCCAACCAATGACGACCACGGGGAGGGCAACGCCCTTGACCTCTCGACCGCCGTTGCGGTGTCATACTAGAGTTTGTTGATAGAGAATGGATCATAGACTGAACGCGTGTATGTGTCTGGCAAGATGTATAGGTCCACCGCCCCACCATGTTGTGTCCCTCCCTACCATGCAGGTAATTGTTCTGTGCGTAGTGGCAGTTGGCAGCAGTGCGTGGCTGTACGTGACTCACCACCTTCCCCCTCCACATGTCCATACCAACTGACGTAATGCATTCGTCAGTCGTTATTGAAGGTCCTCCTCCCCCCCACCCACCACCCTCTTGTTTCGTTCACGAGTTAATGTTTCTTTCTCGTGAATGCTCCTGTCTGGCAAATGTCAGATAATGAACTGGTTGTGAAATTTTTCCGTCCCGCGGCGATTTCACCACGAGTCCTATGAATAAATCCGTTTGTGATAAAAATCGGCTCTTTATTCCTGATGAGTGTGTGTAATTAGGCGGCATATAGACTACCATGTGCTCGTGGCAGGCTTGTATCATTACTGTTTCACGATTATGATACTTTGGGGTTGATCAAGGCAGATAAGGCTAGGTTTTATTGATTTTTTTTGATTGCCATTCAAACCTATCCACATTAATGTTTCTTCACGAACTGTGTGATTTTAAACACTTTGACATAAGCTTTTATCTAATAGTTTCGAAAGAATTATCAATTTTTTAGTATAAGCACATAATATTTTACTAGTCTTAATGTAAATTATATAGTTTGACTTTTGAAAGCTCTATTCAAAGAAAAAGATTGTCTACTGTCTAGAGACTCGAGAGTCTTAGGGCCGGTTTCATAGTCAAATTTAGTACGCCTCAAGTGCGGCGCTACACTCAATACAAGACGACACCTACCTAAACTCGAATGGAATGGGTCATTGTCGCATAGGAAACTGGCCCATTCAATTCTGGTTTAGGTAGGTGTCGTCTTGTATTTAGTGTAGCGCCGCACTTGAGGCGTACTAAATTTGACTATGAAACTGGACCAAGACTACTCTGGGAGAAGAATTATTAGCTAATAAAGCTAGCACAGATTTTCGGCTCATTAATTAAATCCACCACACAATGGAAGGGGGGGGGGGCTCAATCTACTACACATGTTGAGGGGTCTAAGGGGAACCTTCCGCGGCTTGACACCACCCACCAAGTGTATTTTATATAATTATATATCATAGTTTTTTCTAAAATATTGTATATCAAAAACTAAGCACATACGAAATACATATGGCCAAAATTCGAATCAAACATAAATTTGGTTCCTAAAGGCATATTTCATAGTGGTCTGACTTATATTAGGTCTAAATCATGTCGAATAAAATGTATATATGCAATTTTATGTAGAATTTTCCTGGTAATCAGCTATTGATGCATAAATATTCCTGTTCAAGAATTCTAACCCTGGACCTTTAATATAACGCACAACGGATCTACCCACAGAGCTCTCTTGGAACACGACCAAACCAGAGACGTTCCTTCATGTATAAGCTCCCAATACTAGCAATTAACGTACAAACCACGGCTTGTAGAGCAAAGAAATGATTTTCATTGACATTTTGATAGAGAATTATGTTCAGGAGCCCACATATTAAGCCAAACATATATAATACAGGCCTATATATGCAACACGTCCTGGTGAACATTTGGGCTATCTGCGTTCATCAATTAAACCAAATATAGTTGAAAAATTAACCCTGAATACAGTAATCGAACACGGGACCCTTGGCTTAGCGTGCCAATGTTCTGCCATTAAGCTATTCAAGAATCACTTTGTATTGGCCGTGTGGATTCACAGGCTCTTAAAGCTATCGTCAAATTACAGCCGCCGTTGATTCTGGGTCAGCTTCGTACACAGATTGTATGTGTATAAGGTTGGCGATATTCATGTATAGGTGTCATTCTTCAACGAGATATGTCCAGAAACGGCTGTATCCGTAACTAAAGTTAATTTTCATCTTCATATCCGTATTTAACTATACTAATATTGAGGTGAAAATAGAATTAAAGAAAAAGTATTCTCATTTGCATGAAAGGAGACCGGAATAAAACTAGGGGGGGGGGGGGGAAGGGAAATAGTCGGCCTCTTATACCCATCTTTGGGGAGGGAGCTAACGGGTTGGCCTTTGGTCCNATCTCTGATTGAGAGGATGGAGTTTAGTATAAATCACGGGGGGGGGGGGGACAGGTAATAGTTTGTGCGCCCATACATGCTGGTACAAACATACTAAATAAAGTTCATTCAGAAAGCCTCTTTAAATGTAATGTTACTATTTTATTGAATTAAGAGAGATAAGGTAAAGATATTTCAATTCGCATTAGGTTAATTTAAGTTACATTGTCAGGGTGAGTTATAGTAGGTAAGTAATTACAGATTACCATATTTGTTCTAAACTCGCTTAAATGTATTGCTCCAAAATTCGCATTAATCGTACATTTCTTTGGCTTTTGTGCTTCGATTTTGAACTTTGGTTAGTATTGTGAAACCTGAGCTATAGCACATACATTTTGATGATTACAAATCAACGCTGCATACAACTTTTACCGCCAAACAGTGGTCACTCCTGGTCCGGATAGCTCGGGCCAGACGAACAACCTATTTAAAAAAACAGCTATTCCTCAAAATTATACTTGACTTACAGATTTATTTGAAATTATTTAATATATTTTTTTAAAATATATTGACATTTTGTACAGTGAACACATTTAAATTAGGAAATAATTTTTGAAAGAATTTCTAAATGCGCTAACCGCGCAATTTCAAATTCCGCCCAATACTTTCATCAACTCATGCAATTATCAAAGACGTCGCCTATTTAAAGGAAAATATTCTCACACTGCTGAAGCTTCAAAATCCCTAAAACAATCTTTGTGTATCAAAGAGTTCTCTGTTGGGAGCCTATCAAAAGATTTAAGCCTGTGCGAACCTTTGAAATTTCGAATCTAAAATCGAATCTTGCTAAAATTCTGATTCAGTTCGAGCTTTCGAGTCTTATTTTTAGAGAAATTCGTGGTGGATTTGAAATTTCGAGTCTAAGTAAATTTTAGATTCGGATTCGATGGGCTTAGTTCGAAATTCGAATATTTTAATGCTTAATAATAATTTCAACTTTCTATGGTATTATACAGCAAACCATTATAAAAAAAATAGTAATTTATTTAGTTTATAACCTTTCATAAGTTAATCATGAGGCTTTGTTTACTTGTTTAACTTAAGATTAAGTTTAAAATATTTTCAATGACTCATAAGGATATGTTATTTGATTAAGATTTGAAACATTTTCAAAATAAAATATTCTATTCGGATTCAAAAAAAAGTCTGAGCATAATATTAAATTCAGAATCGATTCGAGCTGGTTTGCCAAGATTCGAATTAGACTCGAAATGGAAAATCATGGATTCGCAAAAGCTTGGAAAAAAAATTGTATTTGTTAGAAGGCTAAATACAGAGCCCTTTTTCATCAAGCCTAGGCCACAGAGTTATATCCTTGGGTGTGGCCTAGGCTCATAGCTCCGCAAATATACTTCAAAATAAGTTGAATATTTCTAATGTATTTATATTAATAAAACAAACTAAAGATTTCTTAAGGAAAAAAAAGCCCGGTTGTAATATCTCGACTTTATTTTGGTGTTAACCACATTTTGAAATAACGCTTAGTAGAATTAAATATTGCGTTTGGTTTTAACGTCCGCGTGGTAATTTATCGCTTGCCCCCTTAAATAACGTTGGATTTCTGGGCGACTGAAACTCCTTTCATCGTTCCAGAAGGTGACCCTTTTAAACTTACCTTGCCTATGGGGGATGCTATGTAGTAGGATAAGGGATTCCTCCTCACTCCGTCGATTATATATACCGTCCATCAACTCTCAATGACAGTGTTCGTTTTACCTGGATCTTCTTCACCCACTCCCATTCATTGCAAGCCCAACATTAAGGAAGAAATAGGGAGCCGCGGGCACTAGATCTTGGTTCAAGAATCTGTAGACTACCCCCTCTTCAAACTTTCTGTGTCGTCATCCTTGCCTACAACACAGTATTGCTTATACTTCATTCTCGGTAGGAGTTTACCTCTGAAAGGTCTTTTTTCCTACTAATATCCTACTATATAATAGATTTCTGGTAGGGAAAAAGGCCTTTCAGAGGTAAACTCCTACCGTGAACGAACTTTACGTGTGATTTTTTTATATATCTTTTGATACATGGCCATGGCGTTAAAAGAAAAAAGGATGGAGTGACACTTTTTAATTTTAACTTTGACTTAAAAAGTAATAGAGAGGGGAAGAAGATACTTAAGTAATTACCTGCCCTCTAAATATACCGTATGCAGATGAAGTTAATTTGTAAATCGTGTGAATAGTAACAGCCACTGTTGCAAGTCGGCATGAAGAAACTAAACATTAGATGAGAAAACTCCTTTTGATACCTATGCCTTTCCTTCTAAAATGGCTTTTCGTTTCAAGCGAGAGCCAATAAATTACATTTTAAAATATCCTTAGGTCCTGCGACTAATCGTAAAGCAACGAAACAACTAAGATATACATTTGCTGAGGTTTGGAAGGACTTTCGAAAGATGACCTTATTCGTTTAGAACTTGCTCTATTCACGAATATCTCTTTATTGCCTCGTGTGCTAGGTATCAAACTGTGGTTCTTTCTCGTCCTTTGTCGTGCCAGGTTCCTTTTCATCTCCTTCTCTTGCATTCCTTCATTTCCCCCTCCCCTTTTTTATACTCTTACTTTTCCCTTTGACCATGTAAGTGTGGTCCATTGCCTACTGAGTGCCGTGTAAAACAGTCATTAGCATACTGGTGTCTCCCTCTTCTACTGCGCTAAGAGCTTCCTTCCCCCCCTCTCTCTCTCTCTCTCTCTCTCCAGGTCACCGCCTAGCGAGGGGTTAGGGGTTGGATCAATGATGATGAGGAGGAAGGGGTGGTTGGCTAACATCCCGCTCTCTGACATCTGTGTGAGTTGACACAAGGCAAAAAAGTAAAAAAAAAAAAAATCAAAAAAAGCTTCACTGCTACTCTGGAGCGTTTAAAAAGTCATCGGCTGACTAGCTTTTAATACGGCAAGCTGTGGGGGACACCCGCCCACTGCCAACCCTTATCCACTGTCCGGGGAAGTTGTGTAATGTCCATCAGACCCCGTAATCTGGCCAGAATAGAGTTTTCATTCAGTGATAGAAAGGAGAAAGATTAGTTTTATTATATCACACTTTAACTGAAACTCGGAGAGTTCCATCCCCTCCTTCCCCAACACACACGCTACCGACCCAGCCCTTTTGTGATACGACGAAGGAAGGGGGAAATAATGTGACCCTGTATTTAATTCATTGTCACTGTTTGTAGGGGGGGTATTCGGAGGGAATGACCGCGGGACTATTACTAGTATTCCTCAAACCAAGTTTGATGTTTTCCCTGGGTACTCAAAATACGTACGTATCTTTTATTATAGTTTGATTCATCCGTCTTCACTTTAATAACTACACTATTGTTTAGTTTTTTAGGGACTTGCAAGTAATCAATTTTCATCTCGATTCGAATTGAATTTGAATGAAAACATTGAGTTTCAGTCGAGTTCGAGTGAAATAGAACAATATTATTAATGCCCTTACTACAACTAAATTTCAAGTCTAGTGTCTTAAATACATCTCTAAGCCACAAACACAAACATACATTTTCAATTATAACCTAATAGTATCCTGACAATCTTATTGTAGCCAGGGTAGAAAGCAAAGTTGATAATAGTAGCTAGAGCTACCAAACACTGGGTCAAATATGGTAATTTTAATATAGGTGTACAAACTGTACATGTTTTTTAATCAGACAAAAGGAAATATCGAAGAGTTTTTCGTAATATCTTAAAATTAAATCAAATTAGCCCTAATTAAACAACAACAAAAACATTAGAGTACCAGTATGCTATTCTAATTTTTCTTGTTTTAGAAACTTGAGTCGATTTCGAACAACTACCAAACCTATATTCAAAACTGTAATTTCGAATATTTTCTATTATTTTACATACATGAAAATACCATTTAATATTTTGCCGCAGACCTTTTTTATAAATATTTGTTAAACATTTTAGCACCAATTTTACTAACGGCTTGATCTAAGGGTTAGAGACAAGGATCGGTGTTTTTTAGAGTTAGTGCACCCGCATCTGCGTGTAAGGTTGTGGGGTGGTTAAAGGACAGTGATAAATCACACGAGAAAAACTACCTCCAAGTGAGATCTGAACCTTGACCTAAGTCACTGGCGCTCCAGTATATTTCGAGCCTGACTCCTTAGAGTGACCACTGGTGCAGTCATACACGTTTGTTAATCTGGGTAGAAAAACGTTGCAGCTTTGTCAAACAGTTACTATACTCATTATTAAGCTATATTTTTAGTTAAACTTCGTTATATTTATAAAATATATCACATAAAAAAAATAGATGTAATTGAAATTAATTTTAAGGCAATTAAACAGGGGCCTACATGGTCCGTGATTTAATACGTCGATTTTTTTTAAATTCTCAAACATTAATGTTATATTCACATATTGAAATAGTTTCATGGTTTAAAAAAATCTCCGTGTCTGGAGAGACCGACTACAGGTCTAAGAGACTTGAGTTGATTCTCAGATGGAGTTTAGGAGTCAGTAGTATTTGTCATGGGCTCATCGCATACAGATATTCAAACTGTTGGCGCTAGGATTACTTGTTCTATTCAAGCTGGTTGTAATTCCGGCTTTTTGGCATAACTCAAGAGTTAATTATACGTCACAGTGTTGTGTCTACTTAATCGATTGGGTATCAAATCGTTATTTATTTTATCGCCCCTCATAGTAGACTTGTACTACATTTCTATACCCTGGTTTTGGTTGGAAGAATAGTTGAGACAATCCAAACACATTGCTTCGCGACCAACATTGATAACATTTTATTATATTATTTGTTTCGTTTTATAGTTATTGATACTATCTATCAAAAGTGACAGCTGTAGACAACATGGCTTGATGTATGGCATTTTTCGAGTTTCTTTAATAGCTACTACCAGTAGTAACTACCAGATACTGTTCTCCCTACCAAAATAAGGGTATGTATGATCTCTGCCATTATTCTTTCAACCAAACCGTTCACTACCTAGTAGGCTTACTGCACCCATGAGGATCTTTATTAGGCAGCGCACCCGATCGAGAATCAAACTTCAAATTCCCCTTAACGTCGATCAAGTATAATACTTAGCACCGCGTCACCGTTACGGCTATACGCTTAAGTACTAATTACTCTGATGAGCTAGGAATTGGTAAATTTGAATATAGAGTAAGTGAACCCGCTTTGCGTGATTGGAGAGTGGAAAACCATTTTAGGAAGGAAAAAAAAAAGTTCGCCCAAGTGAGATTCAAACTTCGATCTCCCCGTCCTCGGCAGTCTGGCTTAACACGAAGCTAACTCGTTAGCTAACTACGCCATTGATCAAGTAAAATAAAATTTTAAAGTTTATCGCCCACTAAGACGCGCCGCCGAGAAGAAGTTTCCGTTGTCTGCTTCTTAGGAAATCAAATGGTGTAACGCCCACTACATCGGAACGCGTCGCGCCGCGTGGATCCGCCTTGTGGAATTTCCGTGCCGGAACCCTCAAGGTTTCTAGAGAAGAATTATTTCCTTTCGGCGCGTCGCGGCGCGCCTGAGTGGGTGGGGGTTGTGGAAGGAACCGCGGGAGGAATACGCTCTCGTGTCATTCCAACACCATTGGGTGCGTTGGCTTAGTCAGGCATGTCTAGAACGTCAACACATGATTATTATTTTTTATTCAGCACCGCGTCTTACTACCCGTTCTGGTTATACGCTTAAGTACTAATTACACTAATGGATTAGAGATTAGGAAGGTTTAACTTAGAGGAAATGTGGCCGCATTTGCGTGTAAGGAGGGCCATTTAGGAAAAACCACCTCGGTTTACCCGACCGGAATCGAATCCCGACTACCCGATTTTTGGCAGTCTAGTAGAACACGAGAGTAGCGCGTTAGACCATGGGGCTACCGAAGCGGGTTATTCTTACTGTTGATTTTGATAAGTAAAATGCACATTAGATCGAGATAGAATTTTATACAATTACCAGCGAAGTCGAAACATGTTTTTATTTTGTCTTTCCTAGTAGATTTAATCGATTAAAAATACAGGAGGAAAGTGATTAACAGAAGGTAAATATTTACTACAACATTTTGACCAAATTAAATCTATTAAAAAACTTACCTTAGCAAAAAATAATCATCACTTCTCAAACAAAATACTGTTATGTGCAAATTAATTCGACCATTTAAGCTGAGTTTAAAGTATTCTACACAACTTAATGTAACATATTATAGTTTATTAGATTCTCAGAATGAATGGTGAAGAGGTGGTATTATTATTAGCTTAAAGAATATTTCAACCAAGGCCTATATATAACCAATCTCAAGTATCACAATAGTTTGGTGAATGTTCAACGCGGCGCGTAACATGAGCGGACCTCCGGTGGAAAGCGCACGGAATGTTTCACGCGCCGGTCCCGCGCGGCGTGCCTTAGGCCCGGTACACACATCCGTTTTTTTTAACGTGCGGTTCCGCTGCGATGCCGGAATTATGGTTTGGGACACTATACGATAGTTGGAGCAGTGTACACATACCTCCGTTGACGTTGCTGCACCGTACGTCCATTGTGCGTGCTTATTGACCCGCACACGCAGCTCCAGTCTCTCAGTACCTTATTTCGATTAAAAAATTACACTTTTTCTCTGCTATACATCCATCTCTGATGGCGGCAGAATGAGTGTGCGTCATTTCCCCGCAGTGTGTGTATTGATTGGTCCAGTCCCGCTACGGCACCGCAGTAACACAGCACGTTAAAAAAACGGATGTGTGTGCCGTTCCTCATTGGGCGAGTAGCTTAACGCCTTTGACATGGCGACCACTAGTGCGGGTACATTTGAAGTTAAGACATTATTCGTATTTAAACTATACTCCTATTTTCTAGGGAGCGAGAGTGTTGTGTAAAAAAATATATAATTTGTAATGAAAATCTGTTATGTTATAAATATGTTTTTAATTGTGTTTAATTTTGATCTCAAGCATTTTTCTACCAGTGTGTTTAAATAACAGCGCACAATTGTTAAATGATATTACTGTAGTTTGATTTAAATTTTGATGTTTTATTTTCATAGAGCCCCGCGTGCGAAATTGAAGTCTTGTAGAAGGGCTTCATTTATTGTTGCCTGGGAAGCGTGTATATTTTACCAACATTCAATGTGTGGAGGAATGATCATCATTAAAAAAATGAAACTCTTGGCCAATGTACACGCGTTTAATAATGTTATATGCTCTCATCGGTCGTCAAAAACGCGTAGTTAAAGTTATTATATCTCTAATAATTCTTTTACCACCCATCTCAAGTTGTGGCGGATCCTTCTTGTGGTAGTTTTACTCTCAGAGGGATGTTGATAGAATTTTATTTGGTCTCGGTTTTTATAGATTTCGTTACTTTTTGACACTAATTATATGTCCTTGTTCCACTTATTTTTTATTTCGCTTTTTCTATTTCCCTTGTATTTTATTTGTTCCTCCCCGTGTGTGATCCATATTTTGCCTCTCCCTCATTTCTCTCATTGTTTCTTCGTTTATTTTATTTTTTCTATTTTTCGTGCCACCCTTCGTCTATTCCAAGGTTTTATCTCTCATCCCGCCGCCTCTCTCTTCTCCTGGAACAAAAAAAAACCCAACCCTACCAAGCGGTGTCTTCAGTTTGAATGGTGACGAGATGAGGCATCTTGCGACGAGGGGTTTGAGAAGGGAGTAGACAGTTGGTTTGGAGTGGATGTTGGGGGTATTCATAACTCGACCAAGTGTCGGGGTTTNCCCCCCCTCGTTGGTTGACGTGACATACTCGTTTCAAAGGGATGTTTTTATTCTGGTGTCTTCGCATAGTTTTCGGATGAGTTTGAAATTGAACCTGATGATCTGTTTCACAGCCCTTCTCCTTTAAGGATGTATTCTGTTTTCATTATTATTTCATGATAAATAGTTGTATAAGTATGTTAGAACACGGTATAAAGGACAGGATAAGACATCTACAAAAGTTAGCACTACTTTCAAAAAAATTCATACGTCAAGTCAGATAGTATCAAAACTCAATACCAAAATATATATTTTAGGTCAGACTTACTTGTTACTTGGCAAAACCTTTGTGCCGCAGCAACATGTATGTTCTGGTGACAGAATAAATGCAATATACCGACCCGTTACGGTCATACGCATATTTACTAATTACGCTAATGTATTATGGATGAGAAATGTTAAGTTTAGAATAAAATATACGCAGATTTGCGTGTAAGGAGAGTAGAAAACTATTTTTTAAACCGCCCTCAATACACCCGACTGGAATTCGAACCCCGATCGCACTATCATCATCAGTCCAGTCCATTACAAGAGCTACGCCTTAGACCAGTGTTTCTCAAACGGGAGTACCGGAAGGTTCTTAGATGGTTTTGTTAATTATTAGAAAGTTTTTAATATTAGAGGTTCTGATAGACAAATCAGCTCATATTTTGGCGAGACGCTATGAACTTGTTAAACTTATCGCAAAAATTTTATAAGAACTTGGAAATACCATTTATAATACCATTTACAAGATAACAAGTAATTGTTTTGTTATTTGTTTATTATTGAGAAGAGATGGAGGGGTTTCGTTGGTAAAGCCATGGCTCCAAAAGGGATATGCGACACATTACCATTTGCATAAAAATATCTAACATCGAATATGTATTATTAAATTTTCTTTGATTTGTGTTTTAAGGTAGGATGGAAGGAAATACGAATTAAGTTAAGTATTTTTACAGTTTAATAGCAAAATCATTTTGACCAAAATAAATAGCGCCTCATTTTCTGCACTTGTCTAGTAATCAAATCTCAAAGTTATTTCATATTTTCTATATGCATACTGGCGTTTACACATACACTTTTTGACTGATGATAAAAATAGGACCTTTAAGCCGGCCAATTCCGCATTGCCCATAGCAAAAAAAAACTCTAGGTTTTTTTACATACTATACTGTTTCCAACCTGTGGCTTAGGTCAGTTTTTTTATTCAAGTCATATATTTTTCCACTTCCTACTGGCTAAACCTGTAGTAGCTTCATATGCCTTATAATCTAACTTAAGACTAGGACAGACACAACATCCAGTCCCCAGCCGTTAATTCATCACTGTCAAAGAGTAAACCTACATTTCACCAATGATAAATAGTTTAGCCATGCCGGGAATCGAGCCCGGGACCCTTAGCTCAGCTACCGACTGAGCTAAGGTATCGAATTACAATTGAACGTATCTACTGTAACAATATTTAATTTTATGTTCTAAACAAAATGTGTTATGAGAATTGTAAAAATATTTAGCTTAATTGGTGTTCTCTTACATCCCACCTTAACTGTTACATCTAAGAAAGCTCTGATTGAAAAGTTTGATAATTACTTGAATTTTCGAATTAATTAGTCCACTATGTTAAATAAGGTGTATGTATCTTAAATATATATTGAAGAGTAAAGTTTACAGAAGCATGCTCTTGGTTTGCTGTTAACGGATATATTTTAAATCTGGTGTAGGTGGACTGGTTTTTGACCCTAGGCTATCACCATCATCCCTCCACCCCCTCCCCTTCAAGGTGGATTGGACACTGCCACTGAACTGTGGCCTGCTTGCGATTTGTTGTATTTATTTCCAATTCATATTATACAATGAAGTGCCCAATTTACCTGTTTACAATTTCTTCGAGTCGAATCGAAGGTTCCCAAATCAACAATTTCTCACATAAATAGTGCCCAATCCACCATCGCCCTATGAATCACCGTAAAGGGCAGACGTCAGTGAAATGCAGACCTTCATGTTATTCCTTACATTACACTTGTAACCCGTTACCAATAGCACACTTATTGGCGGCAGTACGGAGGAAGATCCAATTTACTAATTAAGTGAACACTTTTGAGAGTTGAATATTTCCAAGGCAAGAGTACATTGGCTGCCCTTTGGAATTGTATCAAAAATTGGATTCCTCCATAAGCAATTTGGAGATGTTTTTCTTATGTTTCCCGCACACAACCATTTATTTTGAGTTCTTTTTTGGTGAATATTGGGGCTTGATGAATTTTTATTTCACACAGTAGGTACCAAAAAAGTAATATTACTCTACGTCGTTTGTGTGTGCTAAGCACATTACCATCCGTTCGGTTTATCCGTAACTTAACACTAAATTAAGGACACAGAACGTACAACCGGTAGGAACACATTTTTAAAAGTGTATTATAGTATTATTTTGGTAGGAAGAACCGTATCTGTTAGTTACTAAAGTCACTAAAACAATTTTAATATACTCATATATCAAGTCATGCTACTTGCAGCTGTCACTTTTGATAGATATTATCAATACCTGTAAATTAACACAAAATATATACTAAAATGTTTTCATTGTTCGCCGGTAAGAAATATGTTTGAATTTTATAAACTGTCCTTCCAACCAAAATCAGGGTATAATTAATATTTGTGTATTTGTGTGCCTTGCGTCTTATTACTTTTATTTATTTAGCACCACGTCTTACTTCCCGCCCGGGTTATACGCTTAAGTACTAATTACGCCAATGAGTTAGGAATTAGGAAGGTTGAATTTAGAGGAATTGAACCCGCATTTGTGTCTAGAAAGAGAGAAAGGGGAAAACCACACCCAGTTCACCCGACCGAGATTCGAACCTCGATCTCTTCGTCCTCGGCAGTCTGGCTCAACACGAAACTAGTGTGTTAGCTGACTACGCCACCGTGGCGAGTTGTCTTATTTATTACTTGTTTGGACTGTTCGTATTTACACTGACGTGACAGGAATAAGGAAGTTTGATATTAGGGGAAATATACCCACATTTGTCTGGAGGAAGAATGGGAAACCGTTGAAGGAAAATCACCCTCATTGATGAAACCAGCGGGGGTTCGAACGCTGACCTCCCCACCAAAGACAATCCGGTTTATTTCAATAGTGGTATATTTGTTTTGGTCACCGCTTCCTATTACCTCTTTGTGTGATAGGTCAATGTGCTAGGGCTGAAGAAGGTTTTTTTTGTTAGAGGAAGTGTATCCGTATTTGCGTTGAGGGAGAGTTTAAAACTATTTATTAAAAACTACCCTCGGTACAACTGAATGGGATTTGAACCTCGATCTACCCGTCATCATCAATCCAGTTTATTAAAAAAGTGACGCCTTAGACCAGGGGTTCCCTAACTTTTTAGACCGAAGGAGCTCTTATACCAGAAAAAATATATGCTGGAGCCCTCATTTGTATTATACTAATATTATTAACATTCAATATCAATAATGGAATTTAAATTTTACAACTATAAAACAAACTGAAACTATCACTTGAGTTGGCTGTGCCTTTTATAAATGTCATTTATTCAGATTTGAAAAAAATTGTAATCCTTGCTACTGATGCTTTTTTGTATTGTGACTCCGCGGAGTACAGTTACCAAACGGTGCCTAAGTTGAACAGACAACCATCGATGCTGGTGTGTAGTTATTCTAAGATAAATGTTTAATACACAAACATAAACTTCCGGAGTCCCGGACCAAAATCCATACATTCTTGATAACATTCAAATAAGTTATTGAAAGCGAATATGGGATAAGTAGAAAAAGAATCGGTTGAAAACCATCCCCAAATCACTCTAGTAGTTTTCAAATAGATAGACGGATTTTGATAAAGATTATTATATTAATCTTGATACAGTGCTTGATTTTTGCTACAATTCCGAGAATATTAAAGGTGAGCGAAACATTTATGGGCAATGTCTCATCGGTGCCGCCGCCATTGCATATTTTAGCCATTTTTCCTGCACATTCCTTCTCAAAACAATAGCGAGCGAACAGATAACTTCGCAGTTTTAAAAGGTCTGGGCGAAATTTTTAGAACGTCAATACACTCCAGGTTTATCGGGGTCCCGAAACGCTCATTCCATGGAGATTTTGGGGGAGCTCGTTTTAAATTGACCCCGAGTTGTAATTCAGCCCAATTATTCTTGACTTATGAGCTAGGTTGTGTTTAAAGAGGGTTGGGTGCTGCTTGCCCCTTGCAGGAGAAAGGTCTGGGCTCTCACTTTCCTCGAGGTTTGGCTCATTCTCTCCCCTCCCACCCTTCTTTCCCTTTTCCTCCCTAAGGTATTTTGTTCCTTGCAGCGCCAGATGTAGTGGGGTCGAGTTTACAGGGGAGCGAGAGAACTATTTTCACCGCAAGCAAGATGTAATCAGGGGCATGCGAGCCTTATTTGTTGCCGAGTCCTGGTTTCTCGAATTTATCACGAGCTTTATTGTAGATAGTCATTTTTTTAAATTTAAATCTACAGGTCTTGTTAGGCTTTTTTTTATTTGAGATATTTAACGTGCACTTTCTGAACTGACTGATTATGTCAGCACACGACCTACAAACTAACTTAAATCTAGAACAGACACAACAT
The DNA here is from genome assembly GCA_902141375.1 of Timema poppense. Taxonomy (NCBI): domain Eukaryota; kingdom Metazoa; phylum Arthropoda; class Insecta; order Phasmatodea; family Timematidae; genus Timema; species Timema poppense. The sequence goes on along the minus strand of CABFOV010003189.1, from coordinate 18,842 downwards.
CCACTCCCTGGCCGTTAATTCCTCACTGTGAAAGGGCAAACCCAAATTTCACCATTGATAGAGTTTTTGGCCATGCCGGAAATTAAACCTGGAACCCTTAGCTTAGTTAGGCTTACACACTACAGACTAAAGTTTGGTTTGATGGGTATGAGAAGTCTGGTGTTCGAACCCTGGCCGGTTGTATTGAGGATGTTCCCTAAATGGTTTCTCACTCTTTTTCCTTATTCCTGCCACCTTATCGTGATTTATATAGCTACGTGCTTATTGCCTGAGCTTGTAGAGAGACGTGGGACAAGCCGTAGATGTGTCGTTTCTGGGTTAAAGTTCAAGTCCACTGCTACTCAACCAGTGTGCATAATGTTAACACACAGAAAAATAATTCGTTGTATACGGCCGACGCCCTTATGCTTTAAATACACGAGAAAACTGTGGATGTAATTATTGCAGCTCCTCGACACTCTCATGAGGGTGGTAAGGTTGCTGCGGGTGTGAGAGGGTTTGGAGGGGATAGCGCCCGCACTCAGCCAACACTGACTCGCCGGAAAGTCTGATTTGCTGGTGACTGAAAGATCTTGCTTGGTTCGAATCCCTATCGAGTGCACTGAGAATGCTTTTACCAACATGTTTCCCCACTTTACCTACACATAAATGCAGGTATACAGATCGTATACTTAAATTATAATGCTAAAAAAAAATATTACTGTTCGTAAATAAAAATTATAAAGTATTTTTATAAAGCTCTTTGAAATATTGGCATGCAATATTGATGTGAAAAGTTACGTAACTCAGATTTGAGGGGTCGGACTAAATTTCTACTTAGTTTTACAGGGCCTTACATTCAGATGGTAAGGTATTCCAAACTCCAACCCCTTGACAGGTAAATGATTTTTCAGAGTTTATTGTTAGATGTTTGGGATACTTTTAGAGAAACTCTATTTCGTGTTTTATATTTATGTATGGAAGATATTACGGTCACTTCTAGGATAAGACGGGCAGTTCGAGTCTCTAATTCTATAAAGGCCTGAACTAAAACACACAAGGTGTCGTTTTTCCATACTGAGCCTCTTTAAAATTATCAGGTAGTTGTTAATATGACCATATTATATTTTGAGATTGAAAATAAATCTTAGACAGGCAGGGGTGGACTGGAAGGTTACAAGGGACCTGGGACAATAAATATGATGGTCCTTAATATATATTTATAAATATCACTGAAGGGATGATGTGAAGTATTTATATTTTTACTATTAGTAAATTTAATCCCTAGATTATTTCAGCTATATTATCGATAGCTACATCCCTAATCAATCTACTTAAATTATTAGTTTTTACTTTCGACTGACATGAACAAAAATACTTATAAATTGTTAGACATTATCTGGGATTCTATTATTGATATATTTTAATTTATAAAATGATCCTCCACACGCCACTTGGGTAGATTAAAAAGCTAATAACATTTACTATTCACTAAACAATTTTTTTTACTTTCGTCTAAAGAGATTGTTTATAAACACCAAGAAACAATATACAGGAAGGTTTTACATTTGATGTAATCGCAGTATATATTTACAAATTATGTATTCTGGGTATCTTCAGACATATACTTTGAAACTTTTGATTAGAATTTAATAAAAACAATGATTTAGAATTGAATGGATAGCTTTATTTTAGTTAAAAGTAGTTGCAGCAGCCCAAACCAAACCCTCCGACCGGAATATAAATCCCGGTGTCCTAGCGGCCCAATCCGCCCCTGTATACAAAATTTTTAGAGGTGTTTTTTCTTCTGCTTTAAGCTTTTATTTATATCAAGGAGAAATTCTTAGGAGTAGTCAAGGTTTGACAGGACCAACGATTCACATATTAATGGTTGGTTTTACGTCATTTTGTAATTTTTGCTTGAATTTATAGAGATGCTCTGAACAAAAATACAATTTTTATACACAAGAATAGATGTGTTTTCCAAATTAAATGTTAAAATGGATTTCATTTATGAAAGTGCGCTCCCCCCCCCGAAGAAAGTATCTAACACCAATTTGTTCTATCGCTAATATATTGTAGATGGAGTGCATGCTTTCTCGCTCATGCAAAGTAAGAATAGAAAAAAAGCTTACTCGAGTATCACACCGTTAGATGCCACGTCACTTCCGTAATCTCCCCCCCCCCCCCCCTCCCTCGGATATAAAACTTTTTTTTCTCTCCGTTTATTTTAAAAGAAAACACAGAAAATGTCGGATTACATGCATGCGTGGATCTCGGTGTGGTATATACATTGACAGGCTGTGATCCCGCGCCAATGCCACGAGGTTATGCTCACTTGCAAATGTTGGCTGGTTGGTTTCCTTTGCTCCAGTACCGATGTTGTTGTTTTTTTGTTTTTTGACATATTAACGTGCACTTTATTAACGAAACTGGTTAGATCACGGGTTTTTAAAACTAACTTATGCCCAAACTACTGAACGGCTCATCCAGTAGAGATACTTGTAGATAGTAAATACAGTTCATTCTCAAATATTAAATTATTTTAAGCACCGCTTGTTCTCGAACCAGGGCCCATTTTATTAGTAATTGACCCTTCTAATCATTATGGGTGGATGTGAAGTTGGTTACAGGACTTACTTGGGTACATCTACTATCTACTGCTTTGATTTTTTATATAGTTAGTCCATTCATCTGATTATTATATTGAGGAATTTTTTCCATAACCGCGTCTTACTACCTGTTCAGGCTAGACGCATATATGATAAATACTCTTGATGAGACAGGGATGAGGGAAGATTAAGCGTTTGTAAGCAATCTACTAGCACTTGCTGAGAGTGGAAATAGTTTAGGGGGAAAACACCCTCCTTAGATCTGATCGGGATTCGAATCCTGATATCCCTGTTATCAGTAGACCAGTCTAAAACGAGAGTGAGGACTTAAGAGACCGTTCGGTCACTGAAGCGGCTTCAAGGACATTTGACATATTATGTAACGATCAAATTCTTCTCGCTTCTTTAATGATTTGACTACTTAAAACAAGAGATGATGATGATGATGATGATAAGTCAAGTTCTGTGTTTATAATTTTAAGTTATACTCTCAAATTGTTTAATCCAAGAGAAAAAAATGGAAAGAGGAGGTGCACCAATGTTGAAACCGCTGTGTAAAAACTCAATTTAACGTTTCAAGCTGGCGTAGAACCCTAGCTTTTCGTGTCATTCAAGAACGCCGCATGAAATATCCTGCCAGAAGGATCCCTCTTTCCATTTAAACTTGTTATTCTATCTGCCATGTCTTTTCACGAATTTTTTGAATGTCATGCATGCTATCGCGTCATGGAAGACTCGAACATAATTTTGCACCCGATAGTACGTGTGTGTTGGCAACATACGACCCCATCTGACAGCGTTCCCTCGCCTGCTTTCCTGCTATCCCATTACATTCCTTGCCGTGTATTGTTTGGGGTTATGTCCTCCCGCCTTCCCTTCATATCAAGGAAATGGGGTTTTATTCTTTTCTCTCTCAAAAGAGGTTTTTTTTCGCACCTTTGGGCTTACACGCAATCTTTTTATGAAGACTCTTGAAAAAGGAAGAGCTCTATTGTTTAGAACTGTACCATGTTTGGAATGGTTCGGACGCTGCGCATGACTGACTGATCGTCGTTCACCCGAGATTTGCCTGCGGCTTAGTGACATGAAGGATGATTGATATAAGGGAGAGAATATGATTCAATTCTGGAGGGAATGGAATAATTAGCTTTTTGTCATTATAGAGGACTTGTCATTTTTCTCTCTTAACCCCGCCCTTGCTGTTGCGGTCCTTATCCGTTTCCTGTTCAGAAACTTGGTATTTTAGTCTGGATTCTAAGGGCCGAGACTCTGAAGCTCATTCGAATAACAACAGTTAATTCCCGGCGTGTTAATCTCTAAGCATCTAAGAACTGTTGTAATTGGAATTGCCACAATATTAGCATGCGTGTACCACGGAGGCTTAGTTAGCTAATGCGCTAATATCGTGTTGAGCTAAACTGCAGTGGACGTGGAGATTGAGGTTCGAATCTCGCTCGAGTGAAGTAGGGTGATTTTTCCTAAATGGTTTTCCACTCTCCCTCCACACAAATGTGGGTCATTTCCTCTATATTCAACCTACCCATTTCCTAACCCATTAGCATAACTAGTACTTAAGCGTGTGACCCTAACGGGTAGTAAGACGTGGTACAAAATAAAATAACATGTGGAACTCGCTTCGTTGGCTGCGTGGTCCACTAGCCCGCTTCGGATGTACCGCACGGATAGGACTTTTGTATTATTTATATTATTTTTAATGAGTCCGCATTCACCTATCCGCATTGCACACATCAGACATCGATAATAATCCCGGGAGACGGATGCGTGCGGATGACGTCATCTGGAATTTTGAGTATTACACTACATGCATTCTGAGCTCCCAGCTTTATTCTCTATATTTAATTTAAAGATGGGCATTACAGTTCACTGTTGGGAACAGTTCATAGTTATTTAGTTTACTGAAATGAGCATTTCGTTTATCTAGCTCAATAGTTCGCGAACTATATCTTATAACTCGGTCGTTAGCGACCGTTAGAAATACAGCCTGTAGTTGAGTCGTTCAACACTGACCTACATCTTTCTCTTCCAGTTTAGTCCTCCACCAGTTCACGAACTACCGCGTGTGAATGGGTTATTAATTCTCCTTCACATCACTAGTTATACTTCATTCACGGTAGGAGTTTACCTCTGAAAGGTCTTTTTTCCTACCAATATCCTACTATATAATAGATTTCTGGTAGGGAAAAAGGCCTTTCAGTAAACAATTCCTACCGTGAACGAACTTTACATAGTAATCTGTCATTTGGGAAACTTTTAAAATATCATTTAGTGTGCTCACAAATGAAATCTATAACTCTTTTTTTCTTTTTTCAAAATAGCTATGATAATGTAAAGTGGTCAGGGTTTTAGGCCCTTAGTTTTCAACTTTCATTTATAAAATTATATTAGTTTTTCCTTTAGTTTATATATTAATACACTCAAGCTACTGAGAGTACTAAACTGATAAATACCTTGTTCTTTTCCATTCATCTAGGCCTAATTTAATTATCTTTATTACTATCAAATGGTTAATTATAAGAAAGTGTGGGGTTTTATGGTAATTATAAGTTATGTAAATCATAACCAAAGTTGTAAGCAATATATGTTTCAAATTTCAATTAATTAACTTCATTTTCAGGCCTTTAAACTTATAATTTAATAGTTTTTCATTATTTAAAGTCTTTGTTAGAATATTCGAGTCATCCAAATTTATTACTTTTACTATTCATTTTATGCCTCGTGCAATGTATAAATAGCTTTACCAGGAAGCTGGGAGACGCACCTGCTCTTGCACGTGCAGTTTTTCACGGGAGAGGGAGGTTTTGGCGCGGACTACTGGCCAATCAGTGCATTTGGTTTAGCGTCTGTGGTTTACCTTATCTGTGAGGAAAGCGTCAGACGCGGATCATTAGCTGTTTAGTACGCGAAGAGTAGAGACTACCACTAGCCGTTAAGCCCGTAAAGAGTTAGGATCACGTACTATTTGTGAACTTGTCCTAACGTGTAGAGACAGCATCGAGATGGGGGAAAGTAGAGGGAGACTAGGTGGCTAAATAATATATTCTTCTAAATTAAGCATCTGTGATGATATCATGTAATTTGTTTCTTTAAAATAAACTTCAAATTGAAATGCGACGCTAAATAATAGTCCTGTTTTTTTGAGCTGTGTACCTCTACCCCCAGCATTAATTAATTAACCCCGAGATGATGCTCTACCGATACTGACTGCCGTGGACGAGACAGCGTAAGAAGATGAGGCCTTCATCAAACCAGAGATGACCACGAGGTGAAGGATGACTAGTTACAAAAATGGCGCTCAACGTTGGGGCTAGCTCAAGAACAGCGGATGAGACGACTGGTTACAATAAGTTTAAAATCAAAGCAAAAAATACTTAAATAAGAATAAAACAGATTTTTGATCAGAAAAAATAATACCTCAAAAGTCAAATTAGATTAGTTACAACTACAACAACGCCAGCTGTGAGATTAATCCTACAGTTTTAAAATATCTTAGCTTTGTGAAGTGCAGCAAGAATATTTGCTTCTAGTAGTCTTCATCCAAACGACCACTCTTGCCATTGATGTCGTTATAGATAGGACACACGATGGAACTGAAGGATAGATGTTGGGAACCGCCTCCTTCGAAAACCCGAATGGAGTGGTCACAAGTATACCAACCGTGGGCCAGAGGACGCTCGCTTTAAGGCATCACTCTCGCAATAGACTAGACTGCCGTCAACGTAAAGATCGGGGTTCGAATCATGCTAGGGTGACTAAGTGTGGTTTTTCCTGAATAACTTTCCACTTTCACTCCACGCAAATGCGGGTACACGTCCTCTAAATTCAACCATCAACCAAATGAATAATTTCAATAAGTTAGAACTTTTCAAGAAGACTAGTAGGCAAGCATAATTAAAAACTTTGTTTTGACAAATAAATGGTCTCTTTTAAAATGTAAATATTCCGTTTGTCTTTACGTGCCTAATTGTTTTATATGATAAGAATTTGCATTCATTTGGTTGGTACAATTAGTACAATACTGGACTAAACGAATTAAATAAACTGCATCATGTGATTTAAATTAATTTCAATAACTGATTTATGCTTCGGGCTAGCACATTACAAATATATTAATGTGTGTTATTTTGGTGCTATAAATAATTTATTTTCAAATTTTAATTTTAACACTTTGTTTTTCAAACATAAATAATATTATTATAATTTAATCATAAGCTAAGAGTAAAAATAATAATTGATTAAACTTTACCAACCTTTGGTTTAAAACTTGTATTATTGTTTCGAATGTTGTCTTTCTCTTGGCCGACCTCGCTCGTTTTACACCCTGCCGCATCGCTCCTGCCTTTTCACTTTTTCAAGTTTTAACTAATAAATGGGATCTCATTAGTCTAAGCCATATTTTTTCTTAAATTATTTCTTCTGTCTTTTATATATATAGCCTATGCAGATGCACCATCTCGCTCTTTCCCGTTTATTTTCTTTTTTTGCATCTTTTTTTCATGGCATCTTTCTTTATTTCCCTCTCACTGTGCAAGTTTAGCTTCTTGCTCGCTGTTTGTTTCTTTCTCTTTGTTTAGTTCTCCCCCATATTCCAAGTTTTCTTTGTGGCTGTCTAGTTTCCATCCCTCTCTGAATCAGTCTTCTTCTTCGTCCTTCATTATTTTTATTCCGATCTCTACCTACTCACCTCTCCGCCCCACCAACCTCCTCTCCCACGTTGATGGGGTTATAAAGATTGGGTCTCTAGTTCACGGGCGGGGTTGGAAAAGGGGGGGGGGGGCATCAAACCATTACTCACTCAATGGCTCTACGATCATCCGGCTTAGTTGTTAATTTTCGGCGTGTAATTTCGGCACTAGAAATTTACGAAATGAAATTCTCGGTTACATCGTGAGAATCAGGATACCTTCTAATTTAGTATTTAGTGGAGAGGTAGCATTTTAGGTTATATTCAAGTTTCATGGGAAGATAACTAAAAGAAAGTTACTTTATCTACTTTTCCGTATGCATACGTCAGTTAATTTTATCTGCAGCTGCCACTCTTGGTTAATATTGTCAATACATAATAAATAATATTAATACTATACTAAACTCTTATTAATTTTGGCAGATTTTTTCTAAAATGCCTTTCATATTAAATTTGGACTGTACATGATTGCTTTTTAATATTAGCTTTGAAATGTATATTCCCATTACTAAAATACTTATTTTTAATCAAATGATTTATTATTAGATAATATATTGTAGTATGAATACGTAGGTTTATCTTTTACTTTCACTAGACGTATAGTTGATAATTTTACTGTTGTTGTTGCGTTGTTTTAGAAAGTATCCAATCGTGACATTGAATCACATTTTTTGAAAGTAATGTTTTTATGCCACTTACTCCTTTTTTTAGCACCACGTTTTTCTAACCTGTTCAGTTTATACGCATATTTACTGAATACTTTAACGAGTTAGGGGTGAGGAAGTCTGAATTTACTCGCATTCGTTAGGAGGGGGAGTGGAAAACAGTTAAGAGAAAAACCACCCTCACTACACTCGACCGGGATTCGAACCCTGATCTCTCCGTTATCGGCAGTCTAGTCTAATGCAAGAGTGATGAATTAGGCCATCCTACCATTGTGGAATGTAGCTTCTTACTACTTGTCCAGACTATCCGCATATCTACATTAATGAGGTAGGGATGTGAGGGTTGAATTTGAGAAAGACATACCATCATTTTCTTGGGGGGAAGTGGAAAATAAAATAAAAACATATCTCGGTACACTCGACTGAGACTTGAATCTAGTCCTTAACTTAGAGCATAGAAAATTTTGTATATTGTGAGTATGATGCCTTAGATTGTGCGACCATTGATATGCATAGCTTATGATTAAAAGTCAAAATACCTCGTTCTTGAAAACATATTTTTGGCGCATACAGGCCTATTAGTTTGTTTAAATGATAAGTGCGGGATATGAACACACAATCTCATAAACTATTTAGGCCTATTAATACTTATCACCGCGTCTTACTACCCGCTCGGTTTATACACTTAAGTAATAATTACGCTACCAAGTTAGGAATCGGGAAGGTTGAATAAAGAGGAAGTGAACCTGCATTGGCGGGGAGGGAAAGTGGAAAACTATTTAGGAAAAACCACTTCACCCGAGCGAGATTCGAACCTTGAGTTCCTCATCCTCAGCATTTTATTTCAACACGAAACTAGCGCGTTAGCTAACTACCCCACCGATGCGGGTAGTTATTATTGAATTAAACGTAGTGTTACTACTGCTAACACGTTCATTTTTGGTGAAACAAAGCGAACTTTTCTTTCAAAAATCCCCTTTTGTTTTAAATCTTAATATCGAGATAAAAGCGTTAAGTTTTCGTGTTGCGCCAATGTCCCGCTTAGGTCTGCAACCACAGAGACTATAATTCATTCGTTGTATGTATAATATTTGATTGAAAAAATTTTTTTACTTATTATCATTTTATATTTTCTTTTTGATAAAATTTGAGCTCTTTTGTGGGCCCCGCTTGAAGCGCGAGTCCGAACATTTCGCGAGACGGATAGGAAGCCCTTGATTTTATCTTTCTAATTAATTAATCTCGTGGTTCTGTAAAGAAGACGGACCAAAGGGTAGAATGTAAAAGCCATAAACTAATTACGAGTGAGAGATAAATGAGTGACCCTTGAATTATATTTGAGATGGGTGGTTTTCTGAATACTACAAAGATAAAATGAAATATATTGAAATTAACTAAAAGGAGGTACTTACTGCCTATGGAATTCGCTCCCCATGTTCTTCTCGACCGAAGCCGTGCAGTCATTAACTTTGTTTTAAATAATACGAATTTTGTGTGTGTGTGTGTGTGTGTGTGTGTGTGTATATATATATATATATATATATATATATATATTAAACTTTAGTAAGAAGCTTTTCAACATACAAATTATTGTGTGTGCTTTGTGACCTATCTATCCGGGATATGTATATATTTACACCGGGGGTGGGGAAACGTTTGACATTAGAAGGCCTAGCACTTTTTGTAGGCCCACAGTAATTTTGTCAAAATATGGTGCGCTAACTATAGATATATAGATAGATTGATAAGAGCGGTTAATTTTTTATAACGTTATACATTAACATTTATGCTTTTTAATTTTTTTTAATCTATTTAAATATACACCATTTGAGATTGGATAATTTATAAAGGATGAAGATAAATAAATGATAAATTTGCGAAACGTCCGCACCGAATACCTTTCTCTTAATGGAGTGTGGATGAGGAAGGGGTTATATAGGAAGTATACCCGCATTTGCACGAATTAATGTTGAAAACTATTTTTGTAAAATCACTTCACCAACACCGACAGGGTTTCGTACCACGACTTATAATTCTCCGATAAACCAAACCAAACATGACTTGAAAAACTCGCATACCTAAGCGGCTCTTAAAAATTAAGTGATATTTAGCCTTCACTTTCAAAACCAACTGATTATATCATCACATGACTTACAAACTAACTTGATAGCAGACCCGATACCTGGTCTCTTTGAGGACTTGAGTAGACAATACAAGTTAAACAAATCAATTAGGCCTAAATTATACATCTTCATTATTTGTTTCATATGTGTATGTTAAGGTTGTTAAGAGATAATTTATATGATTTGTTTCTGGAAGATTAAATGATTTTAAAAAATATTCAAAATATAAATTTTTTTAAGTTAACCATTTACAATGGAACTGACTGCAATATTAAGAAACTTTAGACCATCTGTTTATAATTTTTCATTCTCAAAATTAGTTTATTCTTCGCCTCCCGAGAAACTGGTGGTGTTGGGGACGAAGGGAGTTCCGGTCAGCGTCGTTCTGGGATTGATTGACCGCATTTCTCTCAGGCCCTAAGCGACGCCATTGCGACAAGCTCTCTTTTTGTGTAAATGTCCCAGCGGGGCGCCCGTCGGCCACTTTCTCGGCGGTCGGATGTAAATAGCGACCCATCATGCCCGAGGATGGACCAGAAGAGTCCGGGCTGCCGGTGACATCACTGTAGGGAATAGCTGTTCAACGCGCTTTGGGCCTCATGTTTATGTATCCGGAGTCGGAGAGGCTTTGCGCGTCGGGACGTCTGGCGGTGGTCAGTTGAGCCTCCGCTGCAGTCAAGCACGAGCCCGCGCTTAGTGATGTTGGTATTATAGCAATGGGAGGGTATTTCGTAAAGGAAGGGGGGGAGGGAAGTGACTTTACGAAAACAGTCTACTTTTCTCGATATATTATTTCTCCTAGTTTAAATGCGGAATGGTAGAAAACGTGAGTTAAGGCAAGTGCTATAGCAGTTTTTACAACACCTCGTTTATTATGGATATAATAAATAAAATATTGCTCCAGTAAAATGAAATTGTGGCAAGACTCATGATCACCCTGGAATTTAACGAGAACTTTTTCTCATCAAGCTTCTTGTCCAAGTCTAATATGATTATATATATATGGCATTATTGATCGGGAGGGACATGGCATTCAGTTTGGTCGCCTGTATGTAGACTATCCGTCGAACTTGGGGTACACAGTGTTGCCCAGGATACACCTATTAAGGTTGTCTACGAGTACCCGCAATTATTTGATGTGATGATAGTGAATATAGAGGTGATGGTCCACGCCCGGAATTAAACCCGGTTTCCTTACTTCCTATCAAACACTTAGCATTAAAGATAAGCTATGCTACGTTTCTTATTTGATAGATCCAAGTAAGTAATTTCATTTGTAATGACAGTTATTTTCCTTTATTTTAATTGTTTGTTGTGGAATATGCGGTTAATAATATTATACTCTGTGAATATAGGCCTACATTGGCCGCGATATTCACACTTTATCGATAGGCCTACACATAATGTTCTTACAACCGCAACCTCTGAATGATCAGTGGATACCTTTTGGTGTCAGCTTCTAGTCTAACTTACTAGTTTAGAATGGAATTTGCCCTTGGAACCCATGCGCTAGGCAATCGCCTAATGGACGGACCCTGTTCAAAACATCAACTGCCTACTTCATATGAAAAGGAAAATGTCATTCCTCTGTACTTAAATCTTTTCTCAGAAAAAATTGTAATTCCTTCTGGATGAAAAACACAGGGAACGTAATATTAATAAAATAGTGGTTATCCTGACCGTGCAGTTTTTTTTCCGCGGGCCGTATCATTTGCTTCAGAGAGAGAAAGAGAGAGAGAAATTATTGCCCTTTGCTCTTGATATGGTTTTTTTTCGTCACTGACTATTCTCCTTGCGTGACTCAAGACTTGTTCCAATCTGCTCAATATTCCAGGGAGTTTTTGATTCCCACCTGTTGTTGTTCCAGCACATCCTTAAGTTTAAAACTGATAATTAGTTATTGTTGCTCGTCTTCCGCACACTAGTAATATTGTCATCTTCGGTCACGAGCTGTTTTTTAAGGTGGAATTTGAGTTTTTACAAGTACACACACACAAAAGTATATTCAGGCATTATTTTGTAATAATTAGTTAAAGACAACTATTGGGCTTCTATTGGTTGATTAGGCTTTTAAATAACCTTTTTATTTTCAATAGGGAACTGTAATGGTTTATCTGTGGCTAAAATATTACTGGTAAGTAAATACACGCTTTAAATAATTGGCTAAAAACCATTAAGGTTCGTCATCAGTTAAAATGTTAAAACGGACAAATTTTATTTGTATGAGAAATTGTTCAATATCTTATACTCTTGCCATTGGGACGCTATTTAATGCATATACGGTTACAATATTTATTATTTTAATGATATTCCACAACCTCAACATAACCTTTGCGCATACCTTTTAACTCATCCGTGTTTTTCATAACTTCTATTTTACCTTTGGTCATATTAGTTTTATCAATGGTAATGCGCAGCTTGGCTTTAGAAAGAAAAGAAAAACTTGCCTTGTTTATCCACAGCATTATCTCTTATTCATAGCATAGACTTTCACCGTTCTATCGCAGGCAACTTATTATACATTCAATTCTGTTATCCTTCACCAAACCCTTTTTATGCAGCTCGCGGGGCTTTACAGTGAACCTTAGCGTTCCCGGTGTAGTCCATACTTTCAGTATCATGGCCACCTGTTTTATATATATATATTGAGATAACTCACCCCCCCCCCCC
>CABFOV010003188.1:59401-69910 GCA_902141375.1 Timema poppense | reverse complement strand
ACTAACTATACCTGTGATCTATGGACGTGACAAAGATGAAGTTCATCACCTGGTTGTGCAGGGGTAGGACTAACTATACCTGTGATCTAGGGACGTGACAAAGATGAAGTTCATCACCTGGTTGTGCAGGGTTAGGACTAACTATACCTGTGATCTAGGGACGTGACAAAGATGAAGTTCATAACCTGGTTGTGCAGGGGTAGGACTAACTATACCTGTGATCTAGGGACGTGACAAAGATGAACTTCATCACCTGGTTGTGCAGGGGTAGGACTAACTATACCTATGATCTAGGGACGTGACCAAGATGAACTTCATCACCTGGTTGTGCAGGGGTAGGGCTAACTATACCTGTGATCTAGGGACGTGACAAAGATGAATTTCATCATGCTCGAGATAGGTTTTTTTGCCTCATCCGTAATCAGTTCACTCTGTAGATATTTGTTTATTCATAATTTTCTACTAGCTCTTAAGCAGCCATGTTTCCTCTTGCTGTCCAAGCTATTACACAGTTTTTAGTTTTTTTATTAGTTTTTTAAAAATCTATTTTAGACCCTAATGCCGCTTTTTTTTGTGGCAACAACTTTTAAAGGTCAAATACTATTAATAATAACAGCAAAAATCTTGTATTGTTTTGACTTTGCTCAGTAGAATTGCATTAAGTCCCCACAGTCTTTTAAGATTTCAAATTTCGAGAACACAACTGGTGAAATCAGGAGAGCTGATAACTACCCACCCACCTATCTGTGTTACAATTTCAAAAATTACAAAACAGCCAACCTTTATTAAAAAAATCTTGACTTATACTCACTTGAATATATAGAAAGGTTCTAACTCTGATCGTTTACAAGTCTGCACCAGCTGAGCTAGAATCAATGTGGATGACTCTCCAATCATTGGTTAGATCTGCTTTACTTTTGGCTAGACTGGCTACGAATATATTTATAAGATTTGATGAAGCCCCATCTTTTTACTACTTTAATTGGCTGGTTTTGTTTGGCTTATCACGGCGTATCACTGGTGGTAAGCATACCACAGTTTGGGAACCGCTGGTCTAGCACATGCCTGCCAGGTTAGGTTATGTTAGGTTAAGTCTGCCGTTTATGTATACAGATCCCTTGGATACATTTCAGGGTTTTGGTGAATATAATTCCAGGATTTGTACAGTGACTTGTTTGTCTAAGAAGTGTTGAAATTGTTACATTTACGTGTTGGTTACTTATTCATGAACACTAAATATTAGTTTTAAGAAAAATCCTGAATTTCATACCATTTCCAACTTATCTGCGGCAACCAAAAGTGAACCGCACAAACTTTGTTTTCTCTGTTGCCTAGTAAATGAAGATATTTACTTAAATCTCTTAATATAATATGTGAAATGAAATAATAGACATTATTGCAGAAACACTCCATCAAAGAACATGATGAAATAATACGCACTGTTACAGAAACCCATTGAATAAAAAAGTTACGTCTCTGTTCAATAAAGAGTATAACAATCAATTTCTCACGTCTCATTAAAAAATTATATTTTTTAATATCTCAATTTTTTTTTGTGAAAATATATTTCATATCAAAAACTGTTTATTTTTAATAGTCTTACAACTTTCCAATGATAGTTATTTCGAATCTCAAAGAGCTTTGGAGATATGATCAGAATTGGAAATTTCCGTTCATGTAAAGTACTCTCTTAGTCATTTTTTGGGAAATAGGGGACTGATTTTGAGAAAATACATATTTCTTATTTTCATCTTAAAGTAAATTACCCTTAGTTTTAGGGTTTCATGGATGATTCTAAAAATTCCTCTGGGGAACCTGATGAAAACTCTTAACTTTCAAGTTCAGACCAATTGGTAAAATTATTTAGGCTCTTGTCCCAGTAGCAAACAGGTGGAATTGCAAAAAAACAAAACAAAAAAAACCACTCTTTTCCAGGCTTGGGGGGGCAGGGGTGTCATGAAACGTCGCCATCCATCAAAATCTCGAATTACATTTTTAAGTTTCACAATAGTTCCTTTATCTGAGGGGTCACGACAAAGCTAAAACACAGTACACGAGGCTAAGACTTGAACCCTGGACCCCCGATAAACCAGACTAGGTGAGCTTGACGTTTAGTGCGCAGCGGTTGCATATTTGAAATCTAGTACTCGAACAAAATGTCACTACGCGCGGCTGTGATTCGTCCCCAGTTGTCTTCATCCGCCCGCGCTTCAATCTGCGCCCGAGGAAGAGGGAAGCTGTACGGAAGGTACTATTTTATCCCGCGCGACGCCGGGAGAGGGGAGAAGTAGGGGGTAGAGGGGTCAAGGCAGCACTCAAGCTAATGAAACGGGTAATCCGTTCCTTCCTCGACCCAAACCCGCCTTCCAATTCCCCCACCACCGCCACTGTACGTTTTAATATTCATTTAGAACTCTTTCTCTGGAATTTGATCCTGAGAAAAGTAGTTGGGTAAAACATATCCTTATTGTAGCAGCTAGTTAGCTATACGCTTTTACCCTCACAAAAGAAGGAAAAAAACACTTATATACCGAAGAAATAGATGGAATTGGTTGCTACAAAGAATGAGGTTGAAAATAGTAGTTAAAAAAGTATTTCTTTGCTAACGTGAATACACTTTAAACAATTTTTTTTCCCTTTTGTTTGTAATTGCATCTGCTTAGCTGCAAACCTAGATAGATTCTGTTACCGAAAAAAACCAAACTTTCTCGTTCGTCCAGATACCACTTTCTATTAAATTGGCACGTACCGAAACGAAACTAATAACACTAATGGAGATTGGGGGGAAAAAAACTGCATTGCTTTGGTGTGATGGAGATTGTATGTAAAGCCAACATTGACCACACTTATGTTGATTTGAAATTAGCCTAGCAACTTTAATTTATTTAAAACGAGTGGTAATATTTTCAAAACTTTTATTTTGGGGCTTCAAGTAGAGAAAATAAATTATTGATAATTTTTAAAATTAATTCTAAAGTAAAGAGACTACTTTACGTGTTTATAAATATTATTTCTTTTTTATCTCTTAGTTAAAACATAAAATAATGATATATAAAAAATATAAAGTTCTACTAACTACTTCATACAGTATATAATACTATATTTGAAACATTTCAAACACACCTTGATGTAGATACAAAGTAAATAAAACATAATATGTAATCATATACCTCCTGTAAGTTATACCATGTAGTGGAACAATACAGGGTAGGAGAAGGATATATATTTAATTATATATATAATGTAACAATTTCACTAGCATATATATATTATTACTATGTATTATATATATAATATACATTACTATATATTATAATTAAATTGGAGCATTATACTATATATACACATTTTACTCCAATTTATCAACAACAAAATATTTTGAGCTGATAGTTATAAAACTTTAAAAGTTTTTTATTATTGGAAAATAGCTTGTGAATGTGTGGAATGCCAAGCCTTCACCGTGGTTCGGATCCCACGTTAAGCTGTAGGTCCTCCATTTAGTCTCACAATCACCCTAGCATAACACATTAGCGTAAGTGCGTATAACCCGAACGGGTAGTAAGACGCGGGGATAATAATATTATTGGATAAAATGTTTGCGAACACACATATACAGTAATTATTTGTTTTTATTTGAACTTCTTAGATTAGTTATTATTTCATTATTGTATAGGTTAAAAACATTTTAAATGTGGTAAGTTTAGAAAGTGTGTAAACTCGTAACATTATTGCTAACTACATTACAAAGCACTGCTAACAGATTGCAAGTTGAGAGCTGCTCATATTCTGTATCGTCAACTCTGGCATTGTCTAGGTCATACACTTTTCATCTGTCTCCTTCAAATATCATCCCCCTACCCTTTAGAAACCATTTCTTTTTTCCCCTCATGACACCAGATTTGTTAAAATAAGTGGTGATAACTGATAACTATTTGGCTCAATAAAATTATCAATACTTTTATACGCGAATCGTATTAAAGACAATTCACAAAAAAAAAAAATTAAAAAAATATCCAGGGTGGTAATCGAAAGTGAGACAGAGTGTTGTTTGAGTTCTAGTGCAGGGTTAGTGTAGCTTTAGTGGATACATCTGATTGTTAATAGTTGGTCGAGTGTTTAGTGCTAGGTGTATTTCTCCGAGTTGTTTGTTTGTAAGACGTATTCGTAGACATATTATCAATAAACTGCAACTTAGATATATATACGGTATGTTTACGGTACTTCTAGTTTAAGTTTCTCCACAACTCTTGAATACATGTCATGAACACTGCCGTATTTAACAAAAAATCTTTTTAAATTAATGGAAAAAGTTCTGGCCAAACTGCGATGCCCACAAGAAATAGGCCTGTAGAGGAATGGTTTAGATTACCAACTGTAGAAAATTAAACTAAACAGATCTCTTGAACTATTTAACTCATTTTGGACAAAAATAATAATTTTTCAATACGAATTGCAAACATATTTACCTAAACTCTCACTCCCTTCCCTCTCACCTTAATTTAAGTTCCACAATAGTGATGATACAGGGTGTACTGAAACATGTTGTACCCACAACGGTGGACAGGATACACTAAAACCATGTATAACGTTCATACAGACATGTGTCCCATTTTACCTTGTTTTCAAGCTGTCGACCTCGATGGTCTTGGGGTAAAGTGCTTGCCTCAGGACTCAATGTTAGTTGGTTCAAACCCAGCTGGGGTTGATGGATTTTTCTTGAGCAATAAAAATCCGTAGCACAACTTTCTTCGGAGGAGAAGTAAAACCGTTGATGCCATCTCTCTTGTAGAATGGTAATATAATCACTTTTTGAGAAAGTGCACTTTTTAATACCCCTAATAAATAAAAATAATAATGATTACACTAAATTGTTTTTATACCATAATCGATATCTCTCAACCTGTTGATTAGGTATGTTTTATGTGTTATTACAAACACCTGGTATTTTATAAAGAGTGTGATATTCTACGACACGACAACTACAGGCTTGCATTCACACCGGAGGTGGACATTTTGAGAACTTCCTATATGTTACTCAGCTCCACATTACTGGAGTACAAACATGGCTATAGCTCGGAAACAAGGTCATATGGGACACATGTTTATATTAGCTTTATTTGTTGTTTTGGTGTCTCCTACCCACCTCCTTAGTAGGTTCCACATGTTACGGTACACTCTGTATAGTACCGAGGGCTCAGATTTGGACATTCCATCTTTATTTTGATATATCACAGACACTGCTCATGTGTAAATTAATTCTGTTCATGAGACCTTGGCTGTGGAAACATTCATTTTATAGATTATATTTTGGTAATTTTGGCCATTTTCACTTTTTAGGGCAAATTATTTTTGTTTGCGTCCTTTTTGGGTTATTTTTTGGCATTATTGAATACATTATAGGTTGAATGAATGAATATAATAATATAAATATTCATTCAACCTATAATGTATTCAAGAATGCCAAAAAATAACCCAAAAAGGACGCAAACAAAAATAATATGCCCTAAAAAGTGAAAATGGCCTAAATGACCAAAATATAATCTATAAAATGAATGTTTCCCCAGCCAAGGTATCATGAACAGAATTAATTTACACATGAGCATTGTATACATGTATATATATAACCACCACATCCTACTACTTGTACAGATTATAAGCACTATTTTTAATACTATCCATATTTTATTAATGCATAAATACTCACACACAGCTTTCTTCGTAACAAAGTTGACGGAATGAGAAGCTAATGTAGTCCATGAACTTTGTATCCTCTTTACTTGTCTGGTTGTAAAATACACATTCCTGGTGAGAAAATGCAACTAGGCTAGTAATGGTTGCGTTGGAAGGGGGTAACTTTTTTTTCTGAAGTAGTTACTTGTAAATCAATATTATATTCACCAGGATGCAAGAGTTTATTTGTTAAGGACTTACTACATGGATATATTTTAGTTTACATTTGTAGTGCGTGTCTGATTTAGTCGTGTGCACTTATTATTTTTTTATTTTCTAGGTAATTGTTTGTAAATTTGAGGTAACTTATTTAGAATTTCTAGGTAATTTTATGAGTCAGTTTTCGATCTTTTTTAGGCCATCGAAGTCAGGACCCAGTAACGAGTAGTTTTTTGAATTTGACCTGACATTTACAGCTTAGTTAGTAGAGTGTCCGCACGGACTGATCCAAGGGGTCAGGTTTGAGTCCCGGGAGTAGTGTTTCCTTTTATCCACGCTAGGAGTTGTATGTTGTAATGTGTCCTAGAGTTAATCTTGGACAAGCCGCCATCAGAACTTGGACCTCAACTAAACACCTAGGGGGGGGGGTGTAAGGGAGTTTCATTCACTGGCATTTACTTTTCGTAGCACCACGTCTTACTACCCATCCAGGTTAAACGCTTATGTACTAATTATGATCATGGTTTTAGGGATTAGAAAGATTATACTTATAGGAAGTGTACCCGCATTTTCACGTAGAGGTTGAGTGAAAAACTATTTTGGAAACACCACCTGACCGAGATTCGAACCTTGATCATCCCGTCATCAGCAGTCTAGTCTACTGCGAGAGTAGCACGCTAGACCACGTGGCCAACGAAGCGAGTTTATTTATGTACTTTCCTTATTACATTGATTGCACACTCTGACGTGAATAATTCTGACCATCAATCGCGTCCCTTTTGTTTGCCTCTTGTTTTGAATGACGGATTTAACTTTCACTTTCTAAAACATTAGTACAGGGGTCCCCAAACCTATACCCACGGGTGCCCACCGAGCCTTTTACGCCTGCCCACCACTTTTTGACCACAGCTAGAAAGTTATTGACTAATAATTTTAATCTGTCACCTTCCCGACAAAAATCAAGTTTGTGCCTATCTCCATGTTGGTTATTGTAATCCCTCCCTCTCACTCCTCTTTCTTTGCCGGCTCATTTACAAAGTGTACTTTATTACTAGGAATAGTAATATTATTCATTATAGTCTACCCAGCTTTGTTGCCTGAATAAACACAGAGTAAATATATATTTAAAAATGTACCCAAGCACCAAAATGGTGGTGAGTAGTTAAATAGTTCCTTGTGTCTTTATTTTGGTCTTGCTAAATCCGTAAATAAAGCCGATTTTTTTATTTATTTATTTATTGACTTTTGTTTTGGTAAAAATGGTTTCAATTGTTTAAACTAGTTTTGGACTAACTTTGCGTGAGTACCATTTGTGTTATTTTATATGCGAATTGGTGACCTGGTGGTCTAGGGGTAAGGTGTCAGACTTCTATGCTGGCGGCCGGGGTTCAATCCTCGGTCCCGGCAAAGNGTGGTCTAGGGGTAAGGTGTCAGACTTCTATGCTGGCGGCCGGGGTTCAATCCTCGGTCCCGGCAAAGATTTATCTGATTACTAAACCCTTCCTTCACCTCTGACAAGACATCTTGTGAATGTGAGGAATGCTAGGCCTCCACCGTGGTTCGGATTCCATGTTAAACTGTAGGTCCTCCATTTCATCTCACAATCACCCCACCATTACACATTAGCGTAAGTGCGTATAACCCGAACGGGTAGTAAGACGTGGTGCTAATAATAATAATAATAATAATAATATATGCGAATTTAAAATACATTTTTTTAAATTTTAAACTGATTTTTTTAATAACATGTATTTTTGTGTCTTGTGTTATAAATTTACCTTGACAAAGTAATGACGCCCACCGCACTACCGTTCGTTTTAATGTGCTCTAAGGCACAAAATGGTTGGGGACCTCTGCATTAGTACAAAGCCTTGAAACTAACCTAGTCTAGAGCATAACCTTCGTAATCCAACACCCTCCCCCCTCTCTCTCCTCCCCCCGTCCACTCCTACACAAGACTACTACCACGCACAACTTACAAGGGGGGGGATACACATCGTGGAGCCTGTGTAGTGGGGGGAGGCAGCGCTCAGGTTCCAACTGCTTGGTCGTCCACTCCTACACAAGACTACTACCACGCACAACTTACAAGGGGGGGAATACACATCGTGGAGCCTGTGTAGTGGGGGGAGGCAGCGCTCAGGTTCCAACTGCTTGGGAGGAAATTAAAATTGTGTACCCTGAGATAAAAACCATACGTGCTATATTGAGTGCATTACTTTAGTTTAAATAGCTGGGAATTTTTTCCAGAAAAAAAATCTCCATAGACCGAAATTATTTTGTACAAAAGTGTGAAATATTTCTATATGGACCATTTTCCATCTTACCTCTCTACCGCCGGTGCAGGGATAGTTAATAAAACTGTGAGTGATCCAACGACGTATCGAAAATATATCTTGATTCTGATCCTCGATTAGTGTCCTACGTTCTAAAGACACGAGTCATCAAATGGTCGCTTCTTTCACGATGAGTGGTGGTTGTACACGTGTCTCGTCAACCTCGGGGGTCTTGGGTTCAAACCCAGCCAGAGTTGACGGATTTTCCTTAAGTGATACACATTGTAGCACAACTTCCTGTGGAGGGGAAGTAAAACTTTCTCTCCTATGTCAATTGTGGTGCGTGGAATGATTTTGTAAGGTATGCGAAAATACCTTTCCCGACAAATTGGGTAGGACCTTTCGCTCCCACTCATAGAAATTCTCACGCACTGATATAATCAGTCGGTTCAGAAAGTGCACGTTAAATACCTCAAATAAATACACATGTGTACTGTATGTTGAGAGGAGGGGGGGCGGGCTACAGTCTTGTGTGTGTGACAACAAACTGTTGTTAACAGCGGACAAAACAACAACTTTAATCCGGCTCACGGACCACAAGCTCTCAGCGGTCGTGTCGGAAAGTGATCCCTGATCGACCACAGGTTGAGAAACTTGACGCCAAAACATGACCGAAACGACCACGGATAATTGACATCCCGATTCATACTTGTTATTCGTGGGGCTGTTGAGATTTAGTGGTGGGGTGACTCGTGACTCAAGTAAAAAGTTTAAATTAGAGATATCACGATTCTTATTTTATTCCATTCATATTCTTAAGGTGTCATCCTTAAACCAGTTAACTCTTTTTTCTTACCTCTTTTGACCTCCCCCTCTTCCACGTGACCTCGAGTGCACATTTAGTTTGACCACTCCCCCTTCGAACCTGTTTCACGCCACTTTTTACATCAAGCGTGACAGTCATTATTTCACAGGAACTCTTTTGTGACACTTAAAGAGGGACTCATTTAATAAAACTCGGAATTGGAAGCTATCCTCAAGAACCTATGTTTACTAACGTTAAAAACATAAACAATAATATGTTTTCAACATTAAAATTATTAAATTATAAGATCTGTGTTACAACACTCTGTGATGTACACAACCTGCCCCTAGCCCCCTTTAAACAGCTTTACGTGCTTTTTGGATGATCCCTAAATTCTAACCTCGATTTTTATATCCTCGGTACCTTAAATTCATTCAATCACCAATTATTTAAAATTATTACAGTTCACGAGCTATAGAGGTTAGACTTGTTTTTTTGCGTCCATTGGTTAAAATAAAATAATTAATGAACGGGGCTGAAATTTAGTATAATTAGACATTTATATTATGGTGTATACACAAGGAATATTTTTAATATTAATTTTTAAGGTAAGAATATTTCATTGAAATATTTACATTATGTTACTAATAATAATATTAATACTATAAATATTTCACTATATATATAAACGACTTTATATATTTGTTTATTTTAACATATCCTAAACAATGCAATACAAGCTTAACTGTCTTAAGTATGTATCAAAGATAAGTCAATTAATTAACATACGTGTTCCTTAAACTTTAGTACATTTACCAAGTATGTTGTATAATGTTTTGTGAAACACATGTGCAATATTTTGTTTTAGAATTATATTAATTAGTAATATTTATTATATTATATATAAAATGAGGCAAATAGTTTTTATTTATACCAGAAATTTGGTTCTAATTAATCATCCTGCAATCATTATATAGTAAGGGCTTGTAGTTTATAAAATACAACGATTTGATCCACTATTTTACGGTTGTAGCAAAATTCTTTGGAAACTCAAAATCTGACCATTTTGGTAGGCTTACTCCGGATGTTAAGGTTTGAGGGGTGAGGGAGGGGGGAATGTTCTCCTTGTAATATCTTCAGCGTGGCATCCCGTCACACAGGTCAGACTCTATGTAGCCTACCTACATCTGTCTATGTCGCTAGGAGCTATGTTCCCGTTATAAGACCTGCAGCAGGCAACCCGTCACACAGGTCAGACTCTATGTTGCCTACCTACATTAGTCACTCGGAGCTATGTTCCCGTTATAAGACCTGCAGCAGGCAACCCGTCACACAGGTCAGACTCTATGTTGCCTACCTACATCAGTCTTTGTCGCTAGGAGCTATGTTCCCGTTATAAGACCGGCAGCAGGCAACTCGTCACACAGGTCAGACTCTATGTTGCCTACCTACATTAGTCACTCGGAGCTATGTTCCCGTTATAAGACCTACAGCAGGCAACCCGTCACACAGGTCAGACTCTATGTTGCCTACCTACAT
>CABFOV010003188.1:31423-47831 GCA_902141375.1 Timema poppense | reverse complement strand
GGAGGCCTGGCATTCCTCACATTCAGAAGATGTCTTGTCAGAGGTGAAGGAAGGGTTTGGTAATCAGATAAATCTATGCCGGGACAGAGGATTGAACCCCGGCCGCCAGTATAGAAGTCTGACACCTTACCCCTAGACCGCCAGGTCACCTTCAAATACAATCAACGCTGAGATTACCCACCCGGGATATTATCTTATTTACACTAGGGCGGGGTAGGTTTGAGAAAGGTACACTTTTATAGAAATAGTAGCAACATTTGCTCTGAGGAACAGTGTGCAAACATTAAAGAATAACCACCTCAATAAACACAGCCGGGATTCAACTTGTTACTCGCGGACCATAGAAGACCGATACCTTTGCCCACGTGTCTGTTGAGTTTGGTCCAATTGGGTTGAAATTGATACAATTTTAAAGGTTGTGGCATAAATGGTCAAAAACCGCAATCCAATTTACACCCTTTTATTTTAACATATAAACCATATAAAAAATTGTGAATACCTGTAGCCTAATAAAAATAAGATTAGTTACTACGGTATCTTATAAAGCTGTACTTTGTATCTAATTAATAATTATATATTTTAGTTGAAATAGGACTAAAACAATTATCTTTCGATGTGTTTTACTCCCATAGTAGTTCCGTTAAGAAGCACTAAAAGAGTACCAAAGATCTTTGAAACTGGCTCAAATATACAATAATTATATCAGAACCGTTTCAATCAGTAATGTTTATGGTTTGAAATCCCTATCAAAGATATGTCAAACTTTGATAAATGTAATTAAGCTCATTATGAAACGTTAATAGAATAATAAATTGGTGGGGGTATTCATTATGTTTAATAGGACAAATGTACATACCTATCACCAAACTAGATCTGAAGAAATAGACAAAGACCATGTTGTCCAGGTGTATACTAATTGTGTTCCAAGTTTGGTCACAACTCATTTGTAAGGTGGATATTAAAGATACCCGCCTAATAATAAGTCTCAAAGTAAGCTTGTCATTTTAGCAACGTAAGCAATATTCGTTTATTAACTATTTTTATATAGTTTATTGGCGTTTTATTTTTATTTATTAATTCATAATATCATAACAATCAAATAACATAACAAAATACTTACATAAATTGTTTCAGATTTACTCCCAATAAAACTAATCCATTTAATGCCACGAAATAATTTCTGTGAATATATGGTTGTGTATGTGTGTGTCGAGTTTGATAGCTTTTCTAATTAATCACATATCCACCTCATCCCTAATGGAGAAGTCCAAAATGTTCATTTTACCTAATGTACAATTAACCTAATTGAACATTTACATTTTAGCTCCCTCCTTCTCCCTCCTCGCTCGCCTCCTCACCGTCTTTTGTCTGGATGCTTACTTTACCTAATTGCCTCCAGGGCTCGCGTCGAACGGCGCTCCTACCGCCACCTAGAAGAGTATGGCCGTCCAAAAGTTGTTTCCCGCCATCCTATTTCAAGTAATGATTCTTGACAGTCCTTCATTCAGATTAATTTCTGGTTATGATTTGCTAAAAGGAAGGAAGGGAAGGGTATACAGCTAGTGAAGACCTTTATATTTAGTTTTACTACTCAATTTCGTTAAAAGCTCCCTCCGTAGGATATCGAGTTATAGCTTTCCTCGGCAAACCGACATAATCTCACTCACGAATAGGATGATGAAATGGTAGTGCTTTGTCTCGTAGTCAAATTTGTACTTTACCCTAGATTGGTACTAAAGCTCAAATCTCAAATTTACAAAAACAATAGTGATTAAAATATTTTATTCACATGGCCCATACAATGTGTTTTAGCTTTATAGCTTTATGGAAAAAAATAAAATATATATATATATATATATTACAACCTAGGCCAATTAACTCTAAATATAAATTATTTAGACTTTACTACATCACATTTATATGACGTTTTGTAAATGTATCTGTCCTACTTTGAAATTTATGTTTAGAGAATATGTATCCGCATTTGCCTGTAAGCTGAATGAGGAAAAAATTAGGAAAAGGGACAACTCGCTACATCCGGCTGGTATTCTAGCCCTGTCACAGGAAAACAAAACTCTAGATACACTTGATATTTATTACGTGTCCCTTCCAATGTAGGTAACTTTTTATATTCATCCCTTTGATAGATTTAATAAAATAAAATTAGAAACTGTTCAAATGCTCCTTACGTTGTCGTCCATTAAGAACCGAACATTCATAAAGGAAGTTTTCATCAAACTAATTTAATCATATCTCCTCTATGCATCGTAAATACGTCCGCAATGGTCGCAAGGCGCATACCTCCAGACATTCCTCGAGTAATCGTCCGGTAAAACGACCCTGATGCGCGGGGAGGAAAGCAGTGCAATGTCTGATTACACCAATACATTATCTAAATCAGCCTTGTAGACCTCCTTGTTCAATTTAGCTCTGCCGGGTAGGGGGAGGGGGAAGCTTGTTAGCATTGCAAGGGGCTGAAGGAGCCATTACTCTAGCTAGGGGGTGAAGTGTGGTGGGGAGTTGAGGGAGGTTAGAGGATGAGATAGCACGAGGAATTATCCTGGACCGAGAAGAATTCTACTAGCTGTAACAAAAACATCATAAAGATTGTTGAAACAAACACTCATAGGCCTATATTTCTATAGTAAAACAATGTAAATATTTTAACTATGGGTTGGTCCCCCCCCCTTCCTCCTCACACTGTTTTCTCAGATTATCTACAGAAGAATGATGACACATTTCTTCATCTTACTTTATTTTAATTGAAATAAGTTAAACACAGATACCGTTACATTTTAAACTAAAATGTGTAGAGAAGCCGAAAACCTTAGTTTGGTCATTAAAGCCGTAATATTATTATTACACTAAATTATCGATTATATGGGTTAATTTAAGGGCGGAGTGGCACATATATTTGAGAAACACGGATAATCCGATTTAATAACAAATTTATTCTCCCATCATATCCAAAATTAACACTTCCTTTTAAACACATAAGGCTCATTTTGAGAATTAGTTTGTGATGTGATTGCCAGAAAATAAATTCAACAGAGAAACTTTTTCTTATAACCACGTATTTCTACTTTTTCAGGTTATAGTGCATATGTGATAATTACTCTAACGGGGTAGGGATGAAGAAGGAAGTGGTTAAAGATAATCTTCCCGGATTCACATGTAAGGAAAGTAGGACATATTTATAAAAAATGCCTTCACTACATTTTACCGGGATTCAAACTCCGATCTCCCCGCCATTAGCATGCAAGTCTAGCGTGAGAGTGATTGATGCCTTAGACCATTCAATCACTGAAGAGGGCTAGCAATCCCTTGATAGTAGGCAACCTGCTCGGGAGTCTAGCGCATGTGTGGCTGAAAAGTGAAAACCAACATAAAATACCTGAGAGACTCGCAGATAAATTGAACACCGGATAACCAAAGCACGAATAATTGAGAGTTTACTTTATTAATGGTTTATCAGAGCTATCCGTTTCACCGGGCATGCGGACTAAGGTGTCTTGTGTTGTATGCTCTGGTTTGTCAGTGATAGGGAGGTCGGGAAATGAATCCCAGCTGGATGCACTACTGTGGTTTACCCTTCTCCCTCAACACAAAAGCAGATACATTTCCACTAGATTCCTCCTTCCTCAGCCCCGCTTCATTTCTATAAATACGTGGATAGTCGGCGGACCCACATAAAAGAAAATAATCAAAGATAAACTAGTACATGAGATACATTAATAACTTAGATAGTATCTTTATTTAGATATGTATTTCTTTCCAGTCCAATTTTATAGGAAGGAACTTGTCCGATTGATAAAATATATATTGGATCTACCTTCACGTATTCATACGCCAAGCCATGTAATCTGCAGATGTTACATTTGATTGATATTATCAATACCTTTAAAATGACACTAATAATAGATATTCTTTAAATTAAAAAAAACCTAGGCATGGGAACTGAACCCGGGATATTTGGCTTAGTATGTCAATACTCTTACCACTGAGCTATCCAGAAGGAGTTGCGTGCCCAGGGTCGTTTTTCGCTCATATTTTAAGGCAGAGTCTATGATGGACGTGCGGAAATCGTCAGCTACTAATGTGTGATCAATAAATATCACAAGCTATCCGATAACACAGCCACCATTGGCTCGGTAGTTGGCTTCTTGCTGCCGATAGTACAGTCACAATTTCTACCAATATGTATGCTTTATGTAGCTTGCCATTTCCACATATCTCTTACAGACTCTGCCGTAAGATATGAGTGAAGAATAACCGTGGGAACGGGACGACTCCTAGAGAGATAAATTATAAGAACATTGACGCACTAAGTCAAAGATACCGGGTTTAACTCTCGTGTACAGGCGTCATTTTTCAATTTATAGAATGTGATATGTATATACAGCTTTAATTGTAGCTAACAACCATATTAACTTGGCAATTTAATCCACGAACAATAGAGTAAAATGTCATCAATGTTAACCTAATAAGTTATTATTTTTAAAATTTTCTTTCCTTTGAAAAATTAGTCTGTGTAGCGATTACTGAATGCAGAAACTCAAAGTTTATTTGGTTTAGTTTGTGATAACCGTGCTCATTTATAACGGAAGGGGTAGTAGAATGGTCACCCCTTGCCCCATCGCCTGCCCGGTGTATTGATAAACAAAGATGAAAGAACTGCTATGAATTATGATGAGCTAGAAGAGATTGAATGCTGGAGTTGCAGAAAATGAGTGAGAATTGAAACAGTGCAATTTTTTCTTCCTCCACAGTCCACCCTAGTAAACATGTAATACCAACACGAGTGAAGATAACAAAATAGTTGCTTATTTCGATTCCGATCCGATACTAGAGTGTGAGTACTAATATCAGTAGGAGTATCGAGTAAAAAAACTAGTATCGATATAAGTATAGTATCGATACTTTTTTCACTACCCTATTCCTGAGCTAATGTAATCTCTTTTGATGAATTATTTACCCCCTCGTAGCCCTCCTCCACCCACGCCGCGGGACGGTATGTTTTCGGAACGGTCAATAGTGTCGGATGCCAATCTGAGGAAGTGCGCTCGGCCGCTGCAACTCATTCCGGAAGTGGCTCTCCTCCATCAAAATAATAAAAAAAGAAGCGAGTGTATGTGTTGGTGAGAGGAGTGGGGAGAAGGAAGGAAGCTCTCCACTCTTCTCATTGATGAGAACATGACGCTAGAAGCTTGTTCAGCGATGATGGTTGGTCCAGATTTCCTTGTGTAGCCTCCGTTGTGCGGTTTATCTTATCTTTAGGTCACTGAAGGTCAAGCGATGGGAGGCTTTGATAAATAAAACATTATCTGCACTCTTACTGGTTTAGTAACGGTTTAGAGTGTGAGGATTACTATTGTAGGCTCTTTACATTTGTTTAAAAAAAACTAATTTTCAAACTTAATTTAGCATAGATAATCACGCCATTAGAGTTGTTGAGGCGGGGTTGTAGGGGATGTGGGTTAACAGAAGTGTTTTTGCAGTTCATACAGCACATTTATTTTGCCTCGAAAAAAGTTTAAGTATCACTCCGGTAGAAACACAGTTTAATTTTCTTCACAAAATGAACTCAACAGTTGTCGAATTTCTGTAAAGAGTGTCCAGGAATTTAATGACAACTTCTTCTCTTCATTTAAAAAGTTTGTCATCTCATGCTCAGCGGATATTCAACAACTACTGATCATATTACCATGTGAAGAAAATTAAACTGTATATTTCTATTGGAGCCAAATTTAAGTTAATTTGCCCCTAAAAAATGTGTTGCTATAAAAATGGCAAAATATACACCTTTAAATCTTGTTGTTATTATTATTATTATTACTATTATTATTAGCACCGCGTCCTACTACCCGTTCGTGCTATACGCACTTACGCTAATGTGTAATGGTAGGGTGATTGTGAGAATAAATGGAGGACCTACAGTTTAACGTAGGATCCGAACCACGGTAGAGATTTGGCATTCCACAAATTCACAAATTGTGATTAATACACGTCTTTTCAGAGGTGAAGGAAGGGTTTGGCAATCAGATAAATCTGTGCTGGGACCGAGGATTGAACCCCGGACCCTCCGATACAGAAGTCCGACCTCTTACCCCTAGACCACCAGGTCACCTAGTAAGTAATTAGACCGGGAATAGTGACGTAGACAATCGTCGGTTTTAAGTTAGAAAAATCCGCATCGATAGACACGCAAACTAAACGTAAAGATCGTCAAATCTGATTTTCCAGTTAACAAGGAGGTGAATGTTCAAACTAAACCAAGGTTTACATAGGAGCTTTTCTTCACCAATGGTTTCCCACTCTCCATTTATGCAAATGAGGACACACTTTCTCTCAATATATTTTCTATCAACCCTACCTCAGAAAGCTGATGGGACTTAGTTGAGGGAAAAAAAATTAAAGTAAAATTCCTGAGCTAAGAAATCATCATACTACCCGTTTGAAATATACACATGTGTACTCAGTAAGCTAATATGTTAGGGATTAGGAAGGTTGGATTTAGAGGAATTTTAACAGCATTTGCGTGAAGGGAGAGTGGGAAAGATATTTAGCTAAAATCACCTTCGCCATTTTCAGTCCAGTTTATTGCAGTTGTTGAGTAAAATTTACTCTTTTTTTTAATTTATCTGGATCAATTATATTCTTGAACGTGAAAAATGACACCTGGACACGGGAATCAAACCTGTGACCTTTGGCTTAGTACGTCAATGCTCTAACCACTGAGCTATCGAGGAATTGTCCCATGTGTAGGGTCATTCTTCACTCATATTTTAAGGCAGTCTGTGATGGACGTGTGGAGATCTTCAGCTATATAATAGTCATCAATAAGATCACGAGTTATCAGATATCGCAGCCACCTTCGACTATGGAAGTTAAAGAACATGTTATATAGATGCAGCTATAGCCGTTTATGAGGTGGAAATGTAGAGAACAAGAGTTTGTTTGGTGACCTGGTGGTCTAGGGGTAAGGTGTCGGACTTCTGTATCGGAGGGTCCGGGGTTCAATCCTCGGTCCCAGCACAGATTTATCTGATTGCCAAACCTTTCATTCACCTCTGACAAGACATCTTGTGAACGTGTGGAATGCCAAATCTCCACCGTGGTTCGGATTCCACGTTAAACTGTAGGTCCTTCATTTCATCTCACAATCACCCTACCACTACACATTAGCGTAAGTGTGTATAACTCGAACGGGTAGTAAGACGCGGTGCTAATAATAATAATAATTACTTATTTACACGCGAATATAGGCTTAAGTCTCGTATTATCTGGTATGCAGGAGACAGGTATTTGGGGTTTGAATCTCGGCCAAGGTCGAACTTAGATTGTGTTCTTACAAGTTTTCTGATCGTCCCTGATGCAATTGTGAACACAGTTATTTAAAAACTATATCTTCCTATCTCTATCCCGTAATAGTTAATAATGTTCCTTTTATTTACCCAAAAATGTATCATCTTATTAGAGAGGGCCATAATGTCGTCCGTCCAGGTACGACTGCTACCTTCCAGCAGAGCCGTTTGAGGGGGGCAAACGGGGCAACTGCCTCGGGCCCCACATTCCCCCGAAAATTATGAAATTCAATCACAGTGACTATTTTAAATTTCGCATCAAATAGTGGTGCACAGATAATTAGTAATACAAGCAAAACCTAGGTGGCCATGCAGGGAAATTGCATTAATAAATTTTAACAATAAATTTATAGTGTTTTCTGTGAAATGTTAAATGACTTAAACCAAACACAGTTCACAAGGATAGAAACAAATTATCTAGGAAAGAAAATGCAATATTTGGAATTTACATTTAGTACTGTATTGTAGAATGACATTTTGGAAAAAATAGAATAGGGTAAGTACACATCTACATAAACATGGACTGGATGTAGGAACTGATCATCAATTATTGCTGAATTCCTTGAAAGTATTTGTTTCAGATCAGAAAGTGACTTTGATGAAATGAAAGTAAAGCAAAAGAATTAAGGAATCATTTGTTACCAACTTAGGGTTCGGCCAGACTGACAAGCGTGCGAGCGAGCGCGCAAGCGACTGGGTGGCCACACTGGCGAGCGAGCGCGTAATTAGCAGACCCTAGTTCATTAGAGAAGATGTATCTGTCAAAGACACTTGGTACATCTCTGCTCCTCGAAAATTCTTACAACAATTTTTTTTAATGTACTGAAGTGTTTTAAAATCAGATTAGCCGCACCAGTGGCGGAATGGTACGTTGCACTCCATAGCTTTTGACTGGGAGATAAAGGTTCGAAGGCTCAGTGAACTGAAGGTGATTCTTAAAACTTATTTATTGTTGTGGTTTTTTCATACTCTCCAAACTAATGGTGATTATTATTTGTAAAGGCCTACTTTGATTATAATATTGAAGTATTGTAACATATCGGGCTTACATATATTTATGGTCTTACCAATTAAATTAGGCCATTAATAGCAAGTGTGTTAAATCTATCACTGATAGAAAAAAGTCAAATATCATGTCAAAATGAGAAGTTTCCCAGCACTCAAAGAACCAACATACAATAATATTGCCTAGCGCCTGTAAACTAGACTGTACCGGGTCGAGCGCGCGCGCTTGAAAAATAGAAACAGTTCTATCTTTCAAGCGCGCGCGCTCAGTCGCTCGCGCGCTCGCTCGCTCGCTCGCTCCAGTGTGGCCACCTCCCATTAGAATCCATGTGTTCTATTTTATATTTTAGTCGCTCGCTCGCTCGCGCGCTCAGTCTGGCCGCCCCCTTACAGAGATAGCTGATGTTCCAAAAAGTATCCTGATGGAAAAGGCAAACTTTCCACTATTGTAACAGCCCATGACAAACAACCAAATTTCCTAATTCCTTTGCATTATTGATAAGCTCAGCATATGACTAGAAAAGATAACTGCTTCATACTAAAAAGTTGCCACAACATTTGGCTGTTTTTTTGTTTATTTGTTGTGGCTTAGCTACAAAGCTCATGATTAGCTCAAATCGAGTGCTGGCGAGTGGTTCAAACTATAGCTACGGTAAGGATCTGAAGAATGAAGTACTACAACTATCTTCTTTTATCAGAGGACTTCAGATTGAAGATGGTACTTATTCATCCACTGCACAGGATATTTTGCGGTAGTTATATAAAAGTGATTTAATTGATGTCTTCCCAAATTCAGCACTTGCACTGCGCTTATATTTGACATTACCAATTTCAAACTGTGAAGGCGAAAGGTAATTTTAAAAACAGTATTTTGTAAAGAACCGATTTTGTTCTACTATGGGGCAAGGCGGATTGAACTCTCTTGTCGGCGATTTCTTCAGAACATTGCCTCATGAACAACATGAACAACATGAACAACATGAACAACATGAACGACATTTCATTTGATGAGATTATTGGTGTTTCTGTTGCTAAGAAGGCGAGAAAGAAATGTCTATAAAGTGATTCTATTAATATATATTTTGTTTGTGTATTGTGATAAATTTAAACTCGTTTAATTTATTTTGTATCTATTTGTTTAAACTTTATATAGACTTAGCACTTTTACAACTAAAAAGGGGAAGTATTTTTTTGCTAACCCTAAGGGATTGATTATTTCCATTTAGTAAAGGACTCTCATAAAATGGGTTGATCAATATTCCACACACACAAAAATTATGAGAAACTATTAAGTAACATAAGTACGTATTATTTATTATAACGGTTTAGTCCTAAAATTTAACTATTGCTGTAAAAAGAGGGCCTTAAATATTTATGTTTGCCTCGGGTCTCACATTTCCTAAAAACGACCTCACCTTTCAGGGTGAGTGTAGCATGCATACGGTTACGGATACGGACAGAAAGAAGCTGATTACGGAAAACCCAACAAAACTGTTATTTCACTTTACTGACTCTTCCTCCACTTTTTAATCAAGGTCAATCATTGCCTCACCCCCCTCCTCAACCACCACACAGTCATGACGTATGATTATCTAGAACTATCGATAGCCGTAAGATGCTTTCTAACGTAAAGGTTTTTTTTTAACATATCAACTTATTGTCCCTAAAGTATCTGGTATATTTCTACGAGAGTTTTGATCTTGAACAAACATTTCAACTAAAATAAATACACTAAAGGAGAAACGGATAAACAAGCTTTTTTTTTATTTTCCTTCTTAAGTAAGAGACAAAATAAGAAAAAACTTTTTTTTCTGACACAGCTAATGATAAAGTTGCTGAAAGCAAAATGAAGAAGACTTGTTTGAAAACAGAAGGAAAGTGTATTTGTAAACTTTCCACCACAAATAAACTATTTTCGAAATTCTATATTTGGTCACAGACCAAGAAAGTATTATGTTTACACAAATAGGATAGGGGAGGGAGATAGAATTCAAAGAAAGTGTAACTACATTTGCATGGAGGGAGAGTGGGAAACAATTAAGAAGAAATAATTATCTCTGCCCATTCAAGAAGGAATTGAACCTTGACCTTTTCATCACTAGAAAACTAGACTAGATGAGCTTGATGATTAGTTTGTGTGTCCACCGATGGGGGTATACCTTAGGTAGATAACTGGTTAAAAAACTCTATGAAAATAGATAATTTATGCCGGTAATACTAGCAGAGGCCAGGTAGATGGGTCACATGTCTTGTTAGTGATGTAGTAGACGGCAGAGTAGAAGGGCGAGAGGAACCAGACAGACGAATACAACTGATTGATGAATTAAGGGAAGAAGATTCAGTTTCAAAATATAAAAAAGGGAACTTCTTAAATTATGTTATGCTGGACTCAATTTTTAAAAGGCAACGGACCTGTCGAAAGACAGAACATATAATAATAATAATAATAATAATTAATAGCTTTAAGTGGATCTCCCAATGGGTTCACGTTGAATTCCTATTAATTATATATTAAAGCTATTGCGTTTTCGACAAACTGAGAAAACTCATCGTTCATTGTATTTGTCAATTATAAGAAAAGCGTGGAAATATCTTTTGAAACAAATTAGATTCACATTTTAATTAACGTTAGCGGAAGGAAGAATCTTAAAAACGTAAGTGTTCCAATACAGCATCACAATCTTAGTAAATTTTGGTGTGTGGATATATTCTAATGAGAAAAGTAAATCTATACTTAACATGAATATATAAGAAAGAAAAAAAATATCTTGATGACATGCACTTGGTGACCTGGTGGTCTAGGTGTAAGGTGTCAGACTTCTATGCTGGCGGCCGGGGTTCAATCCTCGGTCCCGGCAAAGATTTATCTGATTACCAAACCCTTCCTTCACCTCTGACAAGACATCTTGTGAATGTGGGGAATGCCAGGCCTCCACCGTGGTTCGGATTCCATGTTAAACTGTAGTTCCTCCATTTCATCTCACAATCACCCCACCATTACACATTAGCGTTAGTGCGTATAACCCGAACGGGTAGTAAGACGCGGTGCTAATAATAATAATAATGACATGCACTTAGTGTGTATATTATAAGTGTAAAGTTTTATCAAATGAAGGATACAGGGGAAAAAGGAGGAAAGTAACATTACACAATTTTTTCAGTCCAACTATTTATATCTCAAACCACAAGGAGCCCAATAGATATATTTTAATTAAATTTAAATATGACAGAATCATCTTTTAACCAAAATCTAAAGTGCAATCGAAAGGTCTAACATATGGCAGCAATAACTCAATTCGAGTTAAAATTGGACTTGTCTCCTTTTTTCCTTGTACCATTCAAATTTATTGCCTTAAAACTTTCTAATGTTTAGAAAATGTGTTTGGATTGACTGAAGGAGCTTGAAGTAGAGGGAAACTTACACTTTAATACGTGTTGAGTGAGCTTCGAAACATATTAATTATTTGATATGCTACCCAAATGTTACGTTAGTAAGTGATAGTAATCTACTAGGACAGTTAGCCAACTATAAGAAACCTTATAAACTATGTTATATTTCTCAGCATACGTGATAATGAACCAACAACACTCCACAAATCGCTGTTAGGTTAAACAAATTCTTCTCTATTTATCACAATCGTTTAATCGTCTAGCTAAATTAATGTAGTATAAATATTCAGACGATGAATATTATACTCCCGGTAAAAATGTAATTAGTTTTCTTATAAATTGATAAATATTTAAAAGTTGGAACTGTTTTAGTTGGTTTATTTGACCATATTAAATTACTTCTTCTTTGAACGCAGCCACCACTTAAATGTGTGCCTTCCATCAGACATGAATTGAATCCTATGTAAATAATTAATTTGCTAATTTCACTTTTGCTTGTATTCAAATCTAGTCAAAGGCCTGGCCTATATTTACATTTTGTTCACCTCCACAAGGTGAAATAAATAATTCGTTGAAGCGTGCCTTGAAAACGGACCCCATGTTTCACGATAGTAGGTCACGAAAGTTGAGAAAATAGCTCGGCCATAATTCATGTCATCATGGTAGATGGAAATTTGAAAAGGAAAATATAACTGCGATGGCAGCATTTTTATTTGGTGGATTAAAATACAAATTATTTCTAGGCGACTTTATTTTGTGGGTGAACGTGAATAACCTACTATCTATATATTTAACTAAGGGATAGGCCTGTCCCTGAAAGGCTCACTTTTGGATTTCACGTGAAGTCTGCTTGTTTCTTGTTTTTTAAAAATATTTTTTTAGGTATTTCTTTAGAGGAGGTAGCGTTTTTTGCGTCCATGACTCTGATAGATTAAAAGGATATTTTCTTTTAAATTTCAGATTTTTGTCATAAAGATAACCTGTTTAATAACGTGAAAACCAGATTTCAGTTCTTTAGGTCTCAATTTGTACACTGTCTTCACCATTATAGATCCACCATCTGGTATTTTTCTTATAAAGATAGTATGCTTCATAGCATACATACAAAACCTTCTTAGAACGCAATTCTTACGTTGCGTCTACCATCTTGGATTTTTTAACTCTCGAATTTTTCATTTGAATTAATTAATTTAATACTTTGCTGAATTTATGAACTAATTTAAACTAGTTAGAAAATGACACCAGGACATGAGAACAGAACCCGGCAATTTTGACTTAGCGCATCATTGCTCTACCAGGATTCATCCTGTGCTGTAATTACAATGATTTGCAGCCTATGTGTTGATATTCATTGAAAGTATAAATGTTATAATGAATTAAATTTAACAAAAACTGCTAACATTTACCGGTAGCTGCTATTTATACCCTGCTACTCGTATATTCCTATTTCCTCTAATATAGCCCACATAATTTTTTTAATTCATAAAATATTTGATTTGGTACATATCTGATTATTAGTGTTATTTTTTTAGGTATTGATAATATCTATCAAACTATAAAGCTTCATTAACACGTTCACCGAAAATAGAAGATAGAATCGACCTGAGAGGCGCAGCAATTCACTCGCTGTGTGTTGACCCATAATGCATTCCAATGCTAACTTAAAACAGATGATTATCAACACATTTCATTTTTAGTGGTTAAGTATATATTTTATATCATTGTCCCGATGGATGTTTTCAAATTATAACGCTGTGTCGTGGCTCAATCCAATACATCGATACACAAGCTTTACATTAACGGGTTATTTCAAATCTCCTCACAACGACCAACGAAGCTGTCTGCTTGCTTCTAGCTCTACAGCGCATGCGCACTGGTTTGAGATGGTTGGTTCTGAGATTTGATTGGTTCTCACGTGTCGAATAGCTCGGGCAGAGCGGACAAAGTAGAGATGAGTTGAATTTTAGTGGAGCAACTTGCGCCGATGAGGTGGAAATCTTGTGATTGGCTTAGAGCTCATCACGTGACCACGTTTCTGCTCTGCGTTTGTTCTTCGGCGAACATGTGAATCCACAGTAAGACCTGCCATGAGCTGAAATTCGTAGAGTGTAAATAAATAAATAAATCGTATCAAAGTGTGACAGTTGCAGATAACATGAATTGACGTATGGATACATGGAAGTGTAACTAGGGCCAGTCTTATGACTATCGGATAAATATTGGTATCAGGAGGTTAAAGTTAGTGACCAGATAAAGGTTATCAACCACTTTTATGTTTTAATCGTATTACGGACTGAATTTATCTGCCATATAACCATCTGTAGAATAAATATATTTTTATGCAGAAAACGCAGGGTTGGTATTGTTTTTACTGGTGCGCGCATGCGTATAGACTCTGTTGCTACCACAACAACCTGGCTAGTGGCTACAACGCTCAACATTTGTTAAATAATGGCGGCTAAACGAGTGCGAGGAAACAGATGGCGTCACGTGGGTGCAGAAGATAGGTTATCTTATAAGTACTAATTTCGGTGTCTGTCAAAATGTGGGCAATAGTTGGGCACAACGTTTTCATTTATTGTACTCACATTTAAATAATTGGTTCTTATATAACTATAACTCTACAAATGGCTTGTCAGTTTATGTAAATGTGTGAACTAAATGTTATAACTTTGTAAACAGTTGGAACCTTACCCTGTGCTTACTAAACACGTGAACTAAGATTTTAACCTAAAAACAGATTCTGATTGTCAAAACCTCACTAAAAACAACGCGTCACTATGGCAACAGCCATTTTAACTTCCAGATAAAAGCTATCAGGTACTTAAACCTCCCGATAAAAATGTGATGGATAAATACATTTTATCTGGCAAATAAAAGTTATCTAGCAGTCATAAGATTCACTTTTAACTTCCTCATCCGGATATAATATTTATCGGCCAGATTAATATTTATCCAGGAGCCATAAGACCCACCCTTAATCATTTTCTAGCTGTCACCAGGTTCTTCCTATCAAATACGCTTTGGTGGTTGAAAGGCCTAAGGCGTCACTCTCGCAATATACTGGACTGCCAATGACAAGGAGACACAAATGGGGGAAGGGAGGATGGGCGCAGTTTCTACAAGAGTCTAACTTTCTAACCTTCACACATATTGTGTGCAGGTAGAGTTAATACCATTTAGGAAATAAACCCCAGTATATTCGAACGTAATTAAAACCCCAACCTTCCCAAGGGTGTAAAAACTGTCATGCATGAAAATTACTCCTTGGCCCACGAGTCCACCAATGCGTGAGAAGTGTAGGCCAATTCTAATCAGAGAGTGACAACACTTGAACCCTGAGCTATTCAATATTATTCTGTCTTTGTTCTGTCCGTTCATTCCCGTGAGAAACTCTTCTTGTACGTTCCTGGTAGTTTCTTTGACGGGGAGAATATCGTCCTGTCATCGGGTTCTTTCCTGTTGGTGTTCTCTTTTGAGTCCGTGACGGCCGCTAAACGTTGTTATGCCCGTCGCTCGCACGGTTCAGACAGTGCGGCGGGGGTAGTAAGGTAAGGAGCCGCTTTGAATAATTCAGCGAGGACAAATTTGGGGAGGCTCACGTGAACCGAAGAGGGAGGCGACAAAATGGCACGACTCACGCGAGCTCCCGCCAAGGGAGGAAGGGGCAACTTACCCTTCGTTGCTAGTGGGGGTGGGACAACCCCTTATATCACATCTCGACAACAGGAACTATAAAACTGAAACAGACCTGTCTTTTTGAACAATATTCTTACGGACTCATTTTTTCACTTAACATAAATTACACTCGAATAAGGATTTGAACCATGGTCCTCTATTTAAACACAGGACTGATTGTTTCAGGATCTCGTCCCTGTTTATGTAAGGTGTTTTCGTTTTTTGTCACCACATATCCCTGGACGTTTAACCTATAGACATACATACCTACTAACTACCCTAATGCGGCAGGTATGAAGAACGTTGAACTTACTCGCCTCGGTGGCCACGTGGTCTAACACGCTACTCTCGCAGTAGAATAGACTGCCGATTACGGGGAGATTGAGGCTAGACTTTTTTATTAGGTGTACTGAAAAAAACGTTTTCCACTCTCCCTACACGCAAACGTGGGTACACTACTTCTAAATATAACCTTCCTAATCTCTAAAACCATTAGCATAACTAGCACATATGTTCTTAACCTGAGCAATTAGTATAACGTGATTCTTTAAAAAAGTTGAATTGAAAGAAAGTAACCGCATTTGCGTGGAAGGAGAGTGAAAATCTGTATATGGAAAAACCTCTAAACAACCCCCCGGGACTCAGCCACAAGCCACCGTGTGTTTAGATGGTTGTCACCCCAAACCACCGTGTGCTTAGATGGTTGTCACCCCAAACCACCGTGTGTTAGATGATTGTAACCAAGCCACCGTGTGCTTAGATGGTTGTAACCAAGCCACCGTGTGCTTAGATGGTTGTCACCCCAAGCCACCGTGTGTTTAGATGGTTGTCACCCCAAACCACTGGGTGTTTAGATTGTTGTCACCCCAAACCACCGTGTGTTAGATGATTGTAACCAAGCCACCGTGTGCTTAGATGGTTGTCACCCCAAACCACCGTGTGTTAGATGATTGTAACCAAGCCACCGTGTG
>CABFOV010003188.1:0-28451 GCA_902141375.1 Timema poppense | reverse complement strand
CCACTGGGTGTTTAGATGGTTATAGCTAAGCCACCGTGTGTTAAGATGGTTGTCACCTCAATCCACCGTGTGTTAGATGATTGTAGCCAAGCCACCGTGTGTTTAGATGGTTGTCACCCCAAAGCACTGGGTGTTTAGATGGTTATAGCTAAGCCACCGTGTGTTAGATGGTTGTCACCTCAATCCACCGTGTGTTAGATGATTGTAGCCAAGCCACCGTGTGTTAAGATGGTTGTCACCCCAAACCACCGTGTGTTAGATGACTGTAGCCAAGCCACCGTGTGTTTATATGACTGTCACCCTAAACCGCCGTGTGTTTAGATTGTCACCCCAAGCCACCGTGTGTTTAGATGGTTGTCAAATTTAGCTGCCGTGTTTCCCTAAGAGTGGACGCTGATAATGTAATTATAGCGGTGCATTAAGATCTGTGAGATAAGGTCCCACCCAGACCATGATTATCCGAGGCGGCACGCCACCTCCACGTCTTCAGGGGCCCTGCCAGTCGATTGTTTCACTTGCACCGATATCAAATGGCGGCAATTATTTACATTATTATCGGCAGGACGGAGGGTCTCAAACATGGTTTGTCCATTTTCTTTTTTATGTCCCTATTAATTATGCAGGGCCAGGGGCAAATTGGATCAATACTTGTTTCAATGAATTTTCTATCGCGTCTCGCTATTCCTCCGGTGTATAAGCGTGTGTAGGCCTATCTTGTGGTAAAGATGAGGAAGGTAGAATGTGGAGGAGATTTACCTGCGTTTCCGTGGAGGTAAATTTGGAAAACCACCCTCATTACACCCGGCCGAGATTCGAATATCGACATTCCCGTCATTCGCAATCAACTTTTTGGTTGGTTCGACATCTTAAGGTGAGGATGTACGGGGCGCGAGAAAAGGCCAATGTTTTTGTAGGTTTTGTACCAAAACTTTGTTTTGTCCAAAATAAATCAAATATTACTACAGTACAAAAAATAGAGTTTAATTTTCTTCGCATGGTGACGTCAACAATTATTGAATATCTCAAAGAGCATAGTGGTATTAAATGACAAACTATTTATGTTCTGGGGTCCGGGGTTCAATCCTTGTTCCCGGCACAGATTTATCTGATGGTCAAACCCTTCCTTCACCTCTGACAATACATCTTGTGAATGTGGGGAATTGCCAGGCCTCCACCGTGGTTCGGATCCCACGTTAAACTGTAGGTCCTCCATTTCATCTCACATTCACCCTACCATTACATAATAGCGTAAGTGCGTATAACCCAAACGGGCAGTAAGACACGGTGCTAATAATAATAATATTAATAATAACAATTTTTATGTGAAGGTAAAATGTCATTAAATTCCAGGACACTTTTGACAGATAATCAACAACTGTTGATACCACTGTGTGAAGAAAATTAAACTCTATGTTTGTACTGAAGCAATTTTTTATTTATTTTGGCAAAAAAAAAAAGTTTTTCCATATCTTTTTTAAACACGACGTTTTCTCTCGTCCCTTACATTCCCACCTCAAATAACGTAACTCCAATTCAAAATTAAGGTTTCGTGCTTGGGTAATATGTTCTCCTTGGATATTTCTCAATGCTATCACTGCTATGCGTATTACAGAAAGGTTTAATTAATGCAAATAATCATAAACATAATTTAAAATTATAGATTAAGATACATTTTTCGCAAAGGGTACCAGGAAAAAAGACAATCCCTACTAGAAGACAACTGCACTGCACACGGTCAGAGTTAAATCCGGGCCTGCCAGGTCGGAACTAGGGTTGCAAACATCTACACAAACCCTGATAGCTAGCCCAATGGGAAATGGGGAATATTTTGGTAAGAAGAGATTACTTTAGCCTTAAGAATAAAAGATAAAACGGAGTAAACAAGAACACATTATTTTCGTTTAGATAGTCATTTAAAATATTTAAAAAATCATACATTTTAGTTATTATTTAAAATGTAGTTTATAATGAGCTGTGAACATTATCTCATTCCAGCCTTGAGTGTGAAGGACGTATTGAGACTAATCCCACACATTTAGAAAAGTTAGTTTTATATCTGGTTTCCTCTCTTTCTTTTCACACCTTTTAGGTAATGGCGTGGCTTATTTAGAGTTGAATCACGGAGCGCGCACGTACAATCTGTCATAGGAAAATGTACTCTTTCAAAACCCTACCAAGCACATGGCAAATTGAGGACAGCTTCAATTTTTTGTTTTATTATTGATAGTAGGATAGTTATCGTACACTTGATAAATACACAAACTAAACTAATACAACTCGCTTCAGTGGTCCTATGGTATCTCTAAAGGTTCGTCCACACTATGCCGGTCAACTTTGGTGAAAATCCTAGTTACGTCCACACATGGGCCTTGTGGTCTCTT
The DNA here is from genome assembly GCA_902141375.1 of Timema poppense. NCBI lineage: Eukaryota > Metazoa > Arthropoda > Insecta > Phasmatodea > Timematidae > Timema > Timema poppense. Next base: position 26,070 of record CABFOV010003188.1, on the reverse strand, counting down.
CCCTACATACTTCAGATACATTAATATTCTTGGAATCCCCTCCCCTTCCATTCTCATTATGTGCTCATACCATCTCATCCTAGCTTCCTCAACTATCTCATGTTCCCCAGCTCTTGACAAGATATCTTCATTCCTAATCCTATCTCTTTTGGTGACAGTTAGCATGCTCCTCAAACTCTTATTACCATGGCCTTCACTGTCCTTGTTTCTCTTTTATCCAAGGTCCAAGTATCCGCTGCATACGTAGCTATGGGTATGACGTATGCTCTATACAGCACTTCCTTACACTTTAAGGACCCTTCTCTTATCCATAGTAGGTCTCTTACACACCTGTATAAAGCCTTTCCCTGCTGCCCTCGTCTCACTATATCTTCTCTTCTGCAACTTTTTGCCTCAATCACACCACCAAGATACTTAACACTCTCGGTTTCTTTCAGTCCTATCACCTTTCTTGGCATTATCATCATCATCATCATCATCACTTCACTTTTCGCCATCTCCTTGTCACTCCTCTTTCTACTCCAACCTCCTCCATAGATTTCCAGTTCTAAGTGTCGTAAATACCGAAAAGATAGATTTTGGATACATCCAATCCTTCAGAGTCGAAAGAGATATGGAGGAAGGGATTTGATGAAAAACTTGATATTGGAGGAAGTAAATAGGTTAAATCTTGAGTACATTTGGTACATCTGGTATTCAGGATGTCAATGTTAGTCTTTGTTCCTACATCGTTGATTCCTAATGTCAATTTATTTAATTTTAACAACATTGATAAATCCATACTGAAACTACGAGGCACGTCCATATTAGGCTTTGATTTCTCTGATGAAGACCGACATCATTCGATTTCCATTCGCCATATCCCGACCAGCACGTCCATACCTATTCCACATTGTCAATCGGCAATCGGCGTCATTATCGCGATAGGCTAGACTGAAGATGACGGGTAGATTGAGGATCGATACATGTCTGGCGTGCTGTAAGGCTGGGGGTGGTGTGGGCCCTAAATAATTTTGCACTTTCCCTCAATGCAAATGCAGATACATTTCCTATAAATTCAACCTTCCTCATACCTGACACATTAAAGTAATTAGTACATAAATGTATAACCCGAACGTGTAGTAAGACGCATTGCTAAGAGATAAAAAAAATAAAGATATTAACACACGTCTTCATACAAACCGACTTAACCTAGTACAGCTCGCGTCATAATAAACGCTCAGCCTTAGCGTCTAGATATTTACTAATTGAATAGGCCTACAAATAGTAACTATGAGATCCTGCCTCGGTGGCGTAGTTGGCTAACGCGCTAGTCGTGTTGAGCTTGACTGCTGAGGACGGGGAGATCGAGGTTCGAATCTTGATTGGGTGAACTGGGGGTGGTTTTTCCTAAATGGTTTTCCACTCCCCTCCACGTAAATGTGGGTTCACTTCCTCTAATTCAACCTTCCCAATTTCTAATCCATTAGTGTAATTAGTACTTAAAGCGTACAACCCGAACGGGTAGTAAGACGTGGTGCTAAATAATAATAATAATAGTAACTATGAGGTCCTGGATTTTGTTGAGATAAATTGTCAAGAAAACTCCAACCTCAACTTTACAAAAAAAAAATGACCTGAAATTGTAGATGATACCTCTGAAATAATGTACGTGATTAGATCAAATGAGCTATTTCAATTGAAACTAAACTATATATTTATAAAAATGAAACACTTTTAGCACAGAAACTCTTGCATTTCAATAAACACGAATGTGGATTTACAAATACCTGCTTCAGAAGCAATAGCTACCCCCTCCCACATAAATATTTCAAGCTAAAATGCAATGTTTCACTCAGAATTTGCTGTTCCTACCACCATGGTACAGAGTGTACCAAGCTTAGGCCTATTTGAAGCCTGCATTATCTTGTCAGTCAAACTTCGGTGTGGTCAAAGATTTTATCTTCAAGTATTGATGAAATTATGAAACATCGATATTATTCAACTTAAATGCAAAAAAATAATCAAAAAGCTTAAATATTATTAAAAAGTTAAAACACGACATAAAATACAAAATTACAAATAATGACTATAAAAGAAATATAAAATGTTCATAGTATCATGAACATACTTAATGTGCTTATGTAAAGATGACATGTCAAAATCCGGGCCCTGGTTATTATATTTGTCACCTCTACCCTTAGTCGAACAAGGGACTCATGGTCGACCACTCCAACCCCTCACAGAGACGGGGAGAGATCAAACTGGTAGCCAGTGGCTTCACTAGGGGTGTGTGGACCTCATCAAGTGACGATCAAAGGGAGTGTCATCGGGATTTGTAATTTTTGTACTGAAATATCAGGTTCGCACATGTTGATATACATTTTATTTGATCAAGTTTCATTAAGAGTTTATATATAATAATTTATTCTGAGCTACTCTAGTCTGCAGAAAAGGTTAAAGCTGCTATTCTCGCAATACGATGGGGCTCAATCCCAGTCAGATGTATTGAAATATTTTTCCTATTTGGTTTTACACTTTCCCTCCACACAAATGCGGGTACACGTAATCTAAATTCAACCTTCCTAATCCTTAACACATTAGAGTACTTAGTACATAGGCGTACAACCCAAACGAGTAGTAAGACGTGGTGCTAAAATAAATACAAGTCTTCACAGGAGGTCTGTGTCAAGATATTATTATTATTATTAGCACCGCGTCTTACTACCCATTCGGGTTATACGCACTTACGCTAATATGTAATGGTAGGGTGATTGTGAGATGAAATGATGGTCCTACAGTTTAACGTGGAATCCGAACCACGGTGGAGACCTGGCATTCCTCACATTCACAAGATGTCTTGTCAGAGGTGAAGGAAGGGTTTGGTAATCAAATAAATCTTTGCCGGGACCGAGGATCGAACCCCGGCCGCCAGCATAGAAGTCTGACACCTTACCCCTAGACCACCAGGTCGCCTGTGTCAGGATATGAACCAAATATGGCACCCTGAGGAAAGTGTTTTGATATCTTCAAACTTAATTAGCAATAAATTCTATATTATAAATGATATACATATGTAATATAATAGTTTTGTTTTGTTTAACTTGTAACTGTTAATTAAGGTGATAGCTACATATTATGTAAGACTGTCAACGACAGGTTGGTTACAACCAAGGCCCGGGTTTTAATGACACGTCATCATTTTATTGGTACATCACATACGATGCTCATATAAGTATGTACACTTTGTTTATGATCTTATGGTTGTAGAAATGTGTATTTTATATGGCATTTTTTTGGTAATCTTTTCTCTTTTTAGAATTTGAGGTCATATTTTCTTGGTTTTCGTTCTTTAAAAGTCATTTTCATGCAATCATGAGAATTTTAGAGTAATTTTTAGGCATTTTTGAGCCATTTTAAGGCATTGATGTTGATTAAGTATATTTTTAATGCACCCTAGATTTTTTATAAATGCATAATTCTTTCATAACACAGTTGTTGGAATGAGAAGATAATGTCGGCCATGAACTTTGTATCCTATTTTCTTGTTGGTTGTAAAATACACATTCTTGGTCGGAAACTGTAACTAAGAGAGTGAGGGTTGCGTTGGGAGGGGGTGGCTATTACTACTGAAGCTGGTATTTGTGAATCAATATTATATTTATCAGAATGAAAGAGTTGGTCGTTAAATACTTCATTACATGGATAATTTTCAGTTTACATTTGTAAAATACATGTTTGATTTAGTATTAGCATTTATTACGAATCTGTTCATATTTTAAGGTATTTTTTTGATTATTTTTATGTCATCAAAATCCAGGCCCTGGTTATAACAATACACCTACTGATCTAACAAAACCTAACTTTCAATAGTTATTGATAGATGCACGGAAGGCCAAAAAAAGAGGCGAACAATTCTCGTGAAGAGGCAAATATTTTTAGACCATGAGTACAACTAAATAAATTGTAGAATTAGTTTCCAAAACATTTTTGAAGAAACTTAACGCCATGTCTGTGTCAATTCGACATTAAGGTATGAAGGTATTATATTAATGGTATCTGTATGAACTAGTTTCTCGTACTGGCACAACTTTAGTGGAAATTTACTCAAATTTGCGTAGAGGGAGTGGGTAGAACTTTTAAGGAGATTTAAAAAAAACTCGGTAGGCATAGCCATGACTATAGCCCCTACTTCCCTGACACGTCACTGGGAAACCAGATGTGACTGATGCCTTAGTCTATGTGCCCACTGATGCGAGTAATCCGGAGCGATAGTCGTCAAATACAAAATCATTCAACTCTACATACTTAACAAGCACCTATGAATAAATAGAAACCTCAACATCAGATTCAACCCCCAAAAAAGTGAGTTATTAAACCCAGAAGACTATTAAAACATTATTTTTATCACTAAAGACTAGCAGTAAATACTCTGCGATTGAGTCGTATGTTTTAAATATGTTTTAAGGTGGGATGGAAACAGTCAAGGTAAGTATTCTCGTGGTTTTCATAATAAACCTTAGGGCCATAAATTAAAATAAGTATAGCTTTAGTAGGTATGTTTAATTTAATTTTCTTATCAATTCTTAACTATTCATGAGCCTTGTTGAATTTAAACAAAAGATTTTATTTTATTTAAGTTAATGTTTCTGGTTAAATTATACAATGATCATGAGAAATATACGAGAACTCTAAATTACCATATGTACAACAATAAATAATAAAGCTAAACGTATCTACTGAAGAAATATTTTGGCCAAAAATGTTATTGTAGTAAAAACTACAAAGAACTTACCTTAATTTGTGTCCCTTTCCATTCCAACTAAAGGTCTACATTAAAACACAGGTCCATGCTAATCTGAGAATAATTCACTATTCTAAAAATACGCTGTATCTCTCTTAAAAATATACACGGCCTACATAAATGACTACACGTCCCAACAAATGTCGGAACACCCAAAGTTGTTCTTTCTTACCAGTTACACTCTTGGGAAACCTATGACGTTCGTCAAAGTCCTTGAGGTGTGGTTTTAGCTCGCGGAACGCATTCGGTCTAAATGAATGAGCAAGTTAGCGTTAACAAACCCCCACCCACCCACCCACCTGGTACCCGGCGATAGAATAAACATTACCTGGAGAGCCCGCGAGGCCAATTGTCGCAACAGGCATCCCCCTCCTCCTACCTTGCGCAGTTTCACAGGGTGAGAATTAGCATTACTTTGTGTTGCGTTTACATCAGTCGAGTTGAGTTTAGTTAACAGCAGACATTGGTTTATTCTTACCTCCGCTTGGTGCGCTGGAGCGAGCCGAGGAAATATAGCGTAGTAGTCAGCCGATGCTGCTGTTATCGCTGTATAAGTCATTTCAGAGCGAACAATCGATAGCTTTGAAGAAAGCCACATTTGTCTCGGCTTACTTCTGGATGGCACTACTTGTAACTAACTACTTAAGATATTTAGGGTCTCGGTGTACTTCGGGTAAAATGCCCCCCTCAGGACCCGATGTTCATGGGTTCAAATTCGTCCGAGCCTCGCGGATTTTTACCGAGTTGTAGAAAATCCGTATCACAACTTTAAAGAGCAGTAAGGCATTCTGTCTCATGTCATTCATAATTTTGTCATGTAGAATAAACCCGGAAGGTATGTGAAAATACCTCTCTGACAAAATTGTAGGTCCGTTCTCTCTATCTCATAGAATATCCCGTGTGGAAAGCAACGGGAAACTACCGCACTTTCAGGATTTCTTCAGGACGCGCTTTCTCCCATAAGGTTTTGGAAACATTAACCGGACGAAGGGCCAAATGTATGCCCAGCTCCAGATGAATGGGAAGCGCATCAAAACCAACCCTCTGATTGAGCACTCATTATATATACACCACACAGTAGGATCTGGCTGATTCGAACCCACCATTATTCCTCATGAAACTACTATTTAAATCAATGGTAAAAAATAACATTTAATTTAAATTTCAGGAGGAATTTTTTTTTATAATTCGGATCCATTTGTTAATCTTTTGAGTTTGTACTAATTTCACACCTAACTTAACGATCTTTATTAAATCACCCTATATTCCAATAATGTCAACTAGAGTTACTAACGCGTAGTAAAAGATAATATTCACTGAATACAAACCAGATGTAAAATACAACATTTTTAATGCAATAAGTTAACTTGAAGGTTTGTTCATTGGGTCAAGATAAGCAAACTATGACAGACTAAGAGGATTAATTTTTTTCAATGCAATGTAATTTGAGTTCAAAAATTGATATAAGTCTGAACTTTTCTTATGTTAATTTTTCCAATTTTTTTTTTCTTTTTAATTTTTCGTATGTATATATTGTATATGCATGTTTTATATGTCATAATTTATACACAGTGTGTGTTTATATGTAGCATTGTCTGAGGGTGTTGATTTAGTCTGCACCAGCTGCCTAGATACTCATAAAATTGGTTAATTCGAATTTTGGATACCTAGAATTAGTTTTAATATCCGTAGGGTTTTTATATTCGAGTCAAGTATGTCAAACAGCTTCTAAGTTTGAGTCTAGTTAAAGTATTTTCATAATTTTAAAATGTTAAGATTATTTGTTTATTTGAGTACCTGGTGGTCTAGGGGTAAGGCGTCTAACTTTTGTGTTAAGGGTCCGGGGCTCAAATCCCGGTCCCGGCATAGATTTATCCGATTACCAAACCCTTCTCCCACCTCTGTAAAAGTATGTACTTTCACGCTTTGTAAATGTGTGGAATGCCAGGCCCCCACCGTGGTTCGGAACCCATGTTAAACTGTAGGTCCCCTTTGCTTTCCCCCATAATCATTATCCCGTATCATCCTACAATTTGGGTATATTTTTATTTATTTAATTTTTATCTATCCCGACATCTAGAGGGTAGTTCGGGGCTTAAATATACTTAAATATGTTGTCTAAATCATCTATTTTCTAGGGATAATGTAATTCGCCTTAATGGTGTCCCCACCACAGAATTGAATTCCTTCATAAGCCAGGAGAGCAGAGGTAAGAGAAGGTCGAATGGCCAAGAGCTAGAGAGTTACTACACCCACCCACCATATGTGTTTATTATAAAAGTAAAATATGATTTATTTGAGGTATTTAACGTGCACTTTTAGAACCAACTGATTATATCAGCACACGACTTATAAACAAACCTAAATCTAGAAAAGACACAACAGACAGTCCCCAACCGTTAACTCATCACTGTGAAAAGGGAAACCCACATTTCACTAATGATAAATTGTTCGACCATGCCAGAAATCGATCATGGGACCCTTAGATCAGTAGATAGACACGCTACCTAAATTTAAAAATAGTGTATTTAAAATGTCACCAGTCAAAACAAATATAAAATGAAAATATCCCATCTTTAAAATATGAGATTTAAAAATTTATGAGAACCACACATGTTTTTAAATAAGAATTACACACATTTATAAAATAGTAAATACTTTTGAAAAAAATTTTGAATATGGAAATACGAGTATTGTTTTTTTGATTATAAATAACAGTTAAAAATGATTTTAAAATAATTACAACACTCAAATAAAATAAAAAATCAATGTGGTTTCAACACAAACGTTTTTACAAAAACGTTAGTAAAATTCACGTTTTAATGAACTAATATTTCCCCAAAATAAACCTCCGTAGCTTTAATTATCCAGAAAACCTAAAATATTTATTGCTATGTTGAGCACTACTGATTTTAGACAAGTTAACCAACATAAATATAACTAAATAGTAACAAGGTCTAGTTTTGTAGTTTAACGGAAGTTCGAAAACAGCCCATTCATATTCTCATTGGTAAATTTCTAATTTAACTACAATTATAATCTAAGAAAGTGACCATGTAAAACTAGTAAAAATTATGATTATTCAAGTATTTTGTGATCTATATAACTATTTTTATTTTATTTCACTACCTTTTCATGTCAATGCAACTTCAATCGAGGATAATTCAAAATGGATGAAAATATTGAATTAGTCTACCCGTCGAAAGTAATTTTAGAACTCTGTTACTTTATTAATGTGAAATTTTATATTAATTTTAATAATTTGGTAAGCCTCCAAATGAATTATAAGGGAAACTGCCGATGTGATCTAAATTAAATAGCCCATACTTACCCTTGCGTTTTAAGAATGTATTTGTACACACATCCAGAGGAAGCTCGAAATTGACGAGCATACAAAACTTTCACTCTCGCTCTCGAGACTTAATCACGAACTCAGCTCGAAACTCGAAACCTGAGTGTACTCGTAGGGCCCTAATATTAGGTGCATCCTCCCAGAAACCTACTCAAGATTTGGTCGTTTTTTGAACTCTCAGCTAAGGTTGTTTCCATGGCGGCTCCACTCTAGTTTGTACCTTAATCTCACTTGCAGGGATTTGATCCCAACTCCTCCGGGACCTATTGTCGCGACTTGTTATTTTGACTAGTAATAATAAGGGCGTGAAAGTTGCGAGGGGGGGGGGGGTAACTCCTGGCTCGTAGTGACAGCCAAGATCACACCTGTGAACCCAACAACATCACCGCCAACGTCGGGTGGCTGGGAGGGGAGGGGGACCCGTGTTGACCCCCTCATTAAAACACCAACTGCTGTATCTTGTGAAGAAGGGGAGGAGGTTGAAATAATCGCGTCCTCTCCCCCCTCCCTGACCTCATCATTACTGCGTGGTGGGGGGTGCAGCGCACTGTAGCTATAGTAACGTTTCATTATGACTCAGACGTGACTGATTGTGAATTCCTCAGTCCGGATCAATAACAAGTTGCCAAGGGGGGAGAGGGTGTGCTACAAGGGCGTTAGTACACCCTGGGGATAGACAGCTCAACTTGGGTTACTTGCTTTCAAATTTAATTATGAGTATTTTAATTTGAGCAAAAAAAAAAAAAGTACTCTATAGATTTATATCCGTTTTCAATTCTAAATTCTAAAATAAATCGTGTAATTTTCTTTGTTTATGATTTGGTATTATATGATTTTTAGTGCCTAATTATATGATAGTAGCATTTAAAATAATAATAATAAAACACAACTAAACATATTCCAATTAACTTGTGGAAAATAAATATTTAATTCTCAAAATAATTTGAATACTATACAATAATTAACAAAGCAAAAGTTGTAATGAACAATAATTAAGAGAAAATTAAAAAAAACTTTACTATTACAGTTTCTGAAAACTTTTAAAAGTTTCAACGCACACACACACAAAAAACACTTCAGGTTCGAGTGCATACCATAATTAATATTTATTAATATTTTTTTTGTTCAAAAATTAGTTTTCTCATAAAATAAAATTGACACGTTGGTTTTATAAAAATATTCTTTTAATCAACTTCGTGTATAGACCTACCTTTTTTTATTTAGCAAATATCTGTTAAGTTTAAAGCTGGGAGAGTTGAGTAAATGTTAAAATAACTCAAATTGACTAAGCTTAACGCAAATTTGGTGGCTCATTGAAGCGAGGCTCGGTTTCAACTTGACCATTTGGCATTTTGCCTGTCTTTCCGTATCTTACAGTGATAACTGTTAAACTCATGGACCTATTTTAACGAAATTCAGTAGGGACATTCTTTGAGCACATTTTAAAAATCTGGTTATCCATTTCAATGTACTGTTCACTCAAAAGGTTATTCGTTTAATAGATTATCTCGAGGGATTTGAGGTAATAATAATTATAAGCAATCGATTGAGTACTTATGGCGTTTTTTTAATGTTGACATTTACTGCAAGTTTGATGTCTTAAACTACAATTATAAATGAATCTAATGTGCTATTAAATTTAGTATTAATTTTTTTCTGTCTAACTTGATCATCAAGGAAAAATATTAACTTGAAATCCACAGAGAAATTACGAAAGAGCTTAAGATCAAATTAACTATAAGAAGAATATGATATTATTCTTAGTGTAATATATTTAGCATTCTTTGAATGAGGGGAGCAGTGTTCGCTGTTCACAGAAATACTAATATATTATATTTAATAAAATAAAATAAATTCACATACCGGTAGCCTATTTAAACATTTTTATTTTATTTTAAGTTTTTAACGTTAACTGTGTGAACCGATTGATTATATCAACACACGAGAATGTCTATAAATCAGAGTGAAAGAACCTATCAATTTTGTCGGGAAAGCTATTTTCACAAACCTTTCAGGGTTATTTTACATGCCAAACTTTACATGGGACCGATGGCTTTGCTTCCCTCCGAAGAAAGTTGTGCTACGGATGTTTATCGCTCAAGAAAAATCCGTTGTCCCCAGTTAGGTTTGAACCCACGAACATCGGCTCCTGAGGCCTATAAATATCAAGACAATATACGATGACATTAAATGTAAAACCATCCCATTTTTCTTTTTCTCTTGGCGCTGTTTATAAACATTTTCTAAAGCCAAACGTAAATCATTTGTAAAGTGAACACTGACGGTTACCAGCTTGGTAATATTCACCAGTTGGAAGTGGAGGATCGTTTTACAAACTTAAGGACTTAAAAATTAGACTCTCACATATTGTCTAACAATTTAGAGCATTCTTGCTGATGTCATTTTAAAATAGAAGCTGATGTTTTAGTGGACTAAATAACGTAACATTAATCGATAATGCAGCTGAAATGGCCTCGAGATTAAGTTTACCTCTGATAAAACATCTTACAGTAAATTATAGCTTCAGTGGTATGCTAATTGCCGCCAGTAGTCCTGGGCCAATCGAAGCTTTCCAGTTCACCCCTGGATCCGGGGCGGTTGCCAGTGAAGTTGAACAACGTTATTTATCTCGATTGTTGTTTTAGTACATCTTTTCTACATATTAATTAAATTAGGCTAAGTTCCGCCTGAGTTTCAGTACTTATTTTTAACTTAAGAACGCCTGATTAAAATTATGAATAAGGTTAATACATTTTAATTAATAGGTGGGCACAATATTTAAATGAGGTTTCACAATAATATACCCAGATTAATTATAAACAAAAAGAGTTTTCCTTCCACCGAAATAAAAATATAAGCCAAAATGAACAAGAATTAGCTTATTGCAAACAGGAATGTTTATTTTACAATAAATAAGTTAACCGCAGGGGGTATCTAATTTAATTTCTTCCTCAACAAAGAAGAGAGAACTTAGAGAATGAGTTTTTGATTAGTTGTTTTATATTTAGGGCGATAAAACGTGCATTTTCTAAACAAATATAATTAGCCTACTTTTTTCTTTTTTGTTAATCGCGTCGTCTTACAGTTCAAACTATCCACACATGGACACTAATGAGGTACGGAGGAACAAGGTACAATTTAAAAGAAAATTAACCGACATTTGGTTGGAGGTATAATGGGAAATCATTTTGGCAAAAAGGCTTAATTACACCCTAGTGGAACTCGAACCACGATCTTCCCGTCGTTGACAATCCAGTCTATTGCGAGAATTATGCCTTACCCCATGTGGCCTAGTCCATTATAATTTTCATGAAGCCTATGTACCCTTTTGTTAGTCTGGTGAAGCCTATGTACCCCTTTGTCAGTCTGGAGAAGTCTGTTGACCCCTTTGTCAGTCTGGTGGAAGTCTGTTGACCCCTTTGTCAGTCTGGTGAAGCCTATGGACCCCTTTGTCAGTCTGGGGAAGTCTGTTGACCCCTTTGTTAGTCTGGGGAAGTCTGTTGACCCCTTTGTTAGTCTGGTGAAGCCTATGGACCCCTTTGTCAGTCTGGGGAAGTCTGTTGACCCCTTTGTCAGCCTGTTGAAGCCTATGTACCCCTTTGTTAGTCTGGTGAAGCTTATGGACCCCTTTGTCAGTCTTGGTGAAGCCTATGGACCCCTTTGTCAGTCTGGGGAAGTCTGTTGACCCCTTTGTCAGTCTGGTGAAGCCTATGGACCCCTTGTCAGTCTGGGGAAGTCTGTTGACCCTTTCCTAAAATAAGGTTTTAAGTAGTCTAGTATAACAAAGGAAACTAATTATATTGAAATACAGCTAATAAGATATTTTTAGTGTGGTGTATAAATATATGTGCTTCTTTATAAATGCAAAGACGGATTCACACTGAGAGGGCTGTGCTCCCACAGTGTCGTCTTAGATTGATTCAAAAGTGTTCTTCCAAGGTCACGGTCCAGCGTGGTAGTCACGCACCCCGCTCAGTGTGACTCCGTGTTTAAAGTTAATCTTTATAAAGACATATCTGTGTGAAGGCTGTAATTCCCATAAGCTCTCTTATCCCATGAAATCCATCCGTGCACCCAAATGTTAAGAACCCCTGCCTTAGACCATGCACATGGTTATTATTTTGGTCAGACTTGAACCAGGTTCCCCGAGACTTGAGTGCTCCAACAATACACGATCGTCTGGATGTGTTAATTCCAGGTCCCAAAGACAGCGATGGCTGCTCGCACCTCTTCGTAAATAACACGGACTGTATGGATAACAAGAAAAGGGGGATATGAGGCAGCTTAACACTTGAAATACGTCATCCGAGCCATGTCGCTGTACTATATGTCAGGCGTGTCATATAATTTAATGACAACTTTTTCTCTTCATTTTGATAGTGTGTGGTTTAATGCCGCTATGCTCATCTGCCATTAAATTATATGACACGCCTGACATATATTCAGGAACTGTTGATATACAAATCTTAAGAAAATCAATCTCTATGATGTTACTGAAGCAATATTTGATTTATTTTGGCCAAACAAATGTTTTGACATAAACTGCAATAACACTGGTCTTTTCTCACGTTCCCTACATCCCCTCCCAATTTTGAGCACCTCCAAGCCATACACTTATAAACACGCCGGTCATGGTCGCACTCCTCTCAATACTGGGCTAGTTACAAAACACGTGCAATAATATGACTCTCAGGCAAAAGACCCATCAGACTAGGAATGCACGTGCATGCGGAAATACTCACAAGTCCTCAAAAAACTGCCTCAAGGGACCGAGGGAAGAGGGGAGACAGAACAATCCTTGGCAACAAGAAAGGACTATCAAACAACTTGTGACAGGTCCTAAAATTGGCTAGGCCACTGATGCGCAACCCTGGGGTCACGATCCCATTTGGGGTCCTGAGCTATCAAGGTGTAACCGACATGTTCTCATGGATAACAAAAGAGGACACGTAAAACCCATACTAGGTAGGATACGGCCTTTGTAATCCTGTAAGCAAATATTATTCAATCAAAATGGCTTTGGCTATATACATTTGACATCCTTAGAAATATCCATAAGACCTAAAAAAAATTCATCTTAAACAGTAAGTGTAAGATAATATGGCCTCGCGTAGCTAGGAAGAAAAATTGTATTCTAAATAAAATAATGATTCACTGGAGTCTCATCCAAAAAACGTTTGTGTGCGATTAGGATATTATTGTTTTAGCACTTACCCACCTGTGATGGGTATTGGTGGGTAGCACGTACCCGGTCAGAAGGTGAAGGGACAAAAAATAGGTCCTAATCAACACATTTCAGGGTAGGCAGTGAGGCTGAAATAAATTAAATCGATAACACACTCTGGAACATTTCACCGTAACGTAACAACGGTGCGAGCACACCAATGGTCGGTGTTTGGCATTCCTTCTGTTACCTTTGTCTACTACGAGCTGAGCTGCGAGACGTTTCAATCCAGCATCAAAACAGACCAGCAGTAACTCACCCTTTTCAGTCTATAATTGTCTCATCTTTGCCTTATCACGCCGAAATGAAGCCAACAGACTCTCATTTCTTCTTGCACTCCTTCAGTGCCCAATTCAATCCACGCGCCATTGCACTTTATATTGTGCTAGTGAAGCTGATGTGTTAGTATTGGCCTCTTCTCGTAGCCCTGCGCGCCTCAAAGCACTCCATGATGTAAAACTTGCAATACAACCGAACCGCACTCCACTAGACTATGGACACAACTGGCTGGCTGGAGCAATGGCAAGTATTATCTGCATGGAATGCTCCTTCGAGCCGAGCACCGAGCGGACCTCTCTCTTGCTACTTTCGGTATTACTGTGGATTCACACGTTCACCGAAAAACTAGCGCAGAACAGAAACGTGGTCACGTGACGCGTTCCAAGCCAATCACAAGATTTCCGCTTAATCGGCGCGAGCTGTTCCGCTGAAGTTCAACTATTCTCTACTTTGTCCGCTCTGCTCGAGATGTCAGGCACAGGAGAACCAATCAAATCTCAGAACCAACCATCTTAAATCAGTGCGCATGCGCATTTGTCAACGCATGCGCTGTAGAGCTAGAAGCAAGCAGACAGCTTCGTTGGTCGTTGTGAGGAGATTTGAAATAACCCGTTAATGTAAAGAGTGTGTATCGATGTATTGGATTGAGCCACGACACAGCGTTATAATTTGAAAACATCCATCGGGAGAATGACCAAAAATATATGTTTATCTACTAGAAAATAAAATATGTTGATAATCAGCTGTTGTGTTGCAATGCATCATGGATAATCTTAAATTGTGTGAATTACTGCGCAGATTCTTCATTCTATTTTTTGGTGAGTGTGTGAATCAAGCCTTACTGGGTACCCCAGCACCACCGATCATGCTACGCTGCTTGGCTCGAGATGCTGTTGCTCCATAGCCTTAGGGATGTTAATTACTGTAAGAAAACTACCAAATCTACCTTAGTTTGTTGTAAAAAGGTTAGTAATGACACTACCGTTACTAGACAGGCGCAATGTACAGTAGCCTGCAATTTTCATTGGAAGGTTTTTCCTTATCTATCAACTATAAAACTTACTAGATATTATTTCATGTATTCATACGTCAAGTCGTGTGAGTTGCAGAGGTCACTTTTGTTAGATATTAACAAAGCCTATAAAATAAAACTAATAATATATTACAATTTTATCAATGTTGACCATGAAAAAAGGTTTGTATTTTGTAACAGGCACTTCCAATGAAATTCAGACTGAACTGAGGGTGTTTTTACCTTAACTATTCTCGCAATTTCATGGGCACTCAGTTTGCAGTGAGAGCTTACAGTCTAAACTATGGTATTATCATACAAGCTGTACCATAGTGTAGACAAGAAAGGTTAGCTTGCTACCTCTCAAGTTAAACCAAGTGTTCATTTCTTCTCAATCCCAAGTCCTCCAGCCCTACCTCAGTGATGTAATTAAATGAGTGTAAGCCAGCCAGGGAGGAGACGCGGAGCAAAAACAAAAGCTTGAACTTTTTTTTTTCTGACTTTTTAAATGGACTTGGTCTCGTTGTAGAACCAACTGACCTGGAGGGAATCTTTTCATGACTCAACGAGCAGCAGATTTTGGGACACAGTGTGCATGGAAAGGACGCAAGAGAGGTGGTGGGGGTTGCGGTTCAAAGTAAAGAGGAAAGTGTACTTTGGCAATATTTTCAGTTTGATTATTCTAATGTCTGCGAGATAATGCACTAGTAATGAGTTCACTATGGTCCTTGTAATTAGGTAGGAAGGTGCTTGCTTGCCTTTGCATCAACATAGAACTACTAATGGGGGCTACCCTTGCAGCACTCTCGCCTTCTCTGGCTTTATTTCCTTTTCTCTCTCTCTCTCTGCTAACGAACGTAATGGATAAGAGATGTCTGGACACGAATTCGTATATTTCCCGTCAGATGTCAGCACTCTCTGCCAGGCACACCCCTCCCCACGAGGGCTAATTTCGTGAAACAAACAAGTACTAGGTCATTTATAAAACCGGCCGGACCCCTCCCACTACCTCGTGGGTCGGCGTTGTAGGAAGTCCCCATCAATGAAGGGGTGGGTCGCTCAAACGTTCTCTACGCAGCGCGCACAAAATGTTTGGCCCTTTTTTTTTCTGAGAAAGGGAGGGAAACATTTAGTGACACTGTTGAAATGTTTGTTTCTTAAATGTGGATCGTGATTTTCACATTTCTGTTTTTCTTGGCGAAAACTATTTAATGTTTAATAGTTTATTTGTATTTGTAAGTTCAACACGAGGCTTTTTAACAACTTAATCTTTGAGTAGGGATCACAAAAATAGAGAAACTATACCTAGATTAACGTAGAAGGCTTAGGGGGGGAAAATCAGACTGAAAATTTTGAATTAGAAGTTATCACCCTCACTGCATCCTGTCTGGTTTCGAACATTTCAACGGCGACCAAAGACGCACTAAAGCCTAGCACTTTGGACACAGAAGGTATACACGAGGCAAACAGCCTGCAGGTTAAAATGGCTGCTGTCAGTGGGAGAGCTCGAGTCCTTCGACACTGGTATCAATACGCGCCATTAAGGGGAATTTTAAACGTTGTTTAACTAGAGGTAAGTAGACAAATATCCAGCTCAAGTTAATCAGCCGGCTTCCACAAAGTTAGGTTCAGGTAGCAACCCAACCCACTCTTCACATAATACTACTTCACAAAGTGCTTACGCAGACTGCACATTACGACTACAGAGGTCCCTTTACTATGAACATGTTAAAATGAGTCCCTTAACAACTTCCCATTAGCAGTGCTTTTATTACCGATCATTGACACTAGCGAGCCCCAGTGTTGATGGACTCAACCTGGCTCAAGGAGCTGAGGATCTGGTGTTTCCTTGTGTATATCCTTGCTACCTCCATGGAGTGCTTACTATTAGCCTACTTTAATTGATTTGGCTTTATTATTGATGAGAAACCCCTTTTTAAGATACCAAATATAAATGAGTTAAGAGGGGTGTTTAGGTAGCTGAGATATTGTAAATCAGATGTTAAGCTTAGGTTAAATACTGATAAAACCGTTGACAGTACATGGGTTTGGTGTTTAGTGGAATAAACACAAAACCTTTTGCGACCCCCTCCCCCCCCTCTTTATATATATATACTTATAAACAGCATTTAAAAGTTAAATATCTCTCTTTTAAAGGTCCAAAAATCCAACTGTTTTGGTTGATTACTAAGACCTTAATACCTGGTAAACGACAATTATCTGATACTATATACTATATATGGATATTTGTGAATTGAATTGTGTATTTTAATGGGAGGGTCACATCCCAAATTGTATTGTTATTTGTATTTTATATCTCATGTTTGTTCTCCTACTGCCGGACAGCTCCACCCAGGAGGATTATGAACCCCTTCTTGTCTTTATGAGTTTATAATATTGTAACGCCTTAAGACTTCTCACTTACTATATATACTTTACCTTTTTAGACAGTTTTGTTTTTATATGATCTTAAAAACACATTTTATGGCACTCCAAATATTTAAAATAGTCTTCTGATAGTCATGTCAATTACAATGATAACCTTTATCACGAGGATAATATTACACTACCCAACTCTGGTGGACGCGCGAACTAAACATCAAGCTCATCTAGTCAAATTTATTGTCACAGTGAGGTTGAAGTTCGAATATCAGATGGATGGATTTTTATGAATGGTTACTCCTCTGTCCCTCCACACAAATTCTGGTTCATTTACTCTAACGTTGACGTTCCTTAACCCTACCCTCTTAAAGTACTTAAATGCGGATATCTCGAGCTAATAGTAAGACGTTGTGGGAAATAAATAAAACACATATAATTATTGTTTGAATGAGTTCTTATACACTCCGTTAACCCTGAAAGATAGCAATCTTACCGTAAAGTATTCAGGGGTGGACACAGAGGGTGGGAGTGGTAAGAGCGTGCACCCCCTCAGATTTATTTTTAATAAATATTTTAAATTGACAATTAAAATATTAACAAGTTAATCTATCTTATACTTCATTCACGGTTAGGAGTTTACCTCTGAAAGGTCTTTTTTCCTACCAATATCCAACTATATAATAGATTTCTGGTAGGGAAAAAGGCCTTTCAAAGGTAAACTCCTACCGTGAACGAACTTTAGAGTCACTACTTGTTGTACTGTCACGTTATATCTCACTAGACAGTTGCTTCACGTGTCAATCATTGCCAATAATTGTGTAATGATATTGGTTTAATTAACTCTAAATTATGTAAAAAGTCATGGATGAAGGTAATTTTTAAAAGTAATATAGATAGAGTATCCTTTTAAAATTCATCCATGAAAAACACGCGCTTCTCAGAAATAATGTGAAAAGGATTACACCTTTAAAATATATTTTTTATACTATCTTTCCTGTTAAAATAACAACTGCGCTATTTCCTGTTAAAGGAACAACTCCGCAGTATTTGGCAAAAGACGCCACTTCCCTATAACAATAAGAAGCTAGCCTTCACAACACCTGTCACCAGGACTATATCTATTAGTTGGATTTTACACTGTTGGCGAGGGGAGAAACATGCAAGGGGTATGTCATATATAAACCATTTGTGTGTATCAGCCAGGCATCCGGGACCCAAACCGCCCACGCACAAGTCAGAGCCACACACTGGCAGTCACAGTCTAACACAGTGTAAAATAACTTACATTAATATCACAAGTGTGCAGTGATATAAAACATTTAATTGAAATATGTATAAGTAATTAACAGGTGTCATTTAAATAAACCGTGTGTGAATAAACAGCCATCAACAGTTCTCTTTCTTCTCATTTATTAATTATACCGTTTTAATTAGTGCTCGAATACGGAGCTATAGACAGCTGGTTAAATGGTATATTTTCCGTACAGTGATGATAGGCGCTCGAACACGGAGCTATAGACAACCTAAATATCATCACATCATTATTATATCAGGGAATTAATCCATAGTGTTTACAATCGATGCCCAAAGAGGGGCGATTGATCCATAGTATTACAATTGACCTAAATTTTTAATGCATAATTTAACTAACAAGAACATAAATAAACAATGGACTTGTTTGCGGGTTGGTTTTTTTTCATATTTACTAATTAATTTATAAATTACTTTCAAAATAATAAATTCTAAAATTTTGAAGGTTTTTTCCACCAAAATTTCTCAAGAGGAAACCTCTCCCGGCCTAATCCTGTGAAACCACTTCATTCCATAAAATAAAATAAAATGGCAAAGCTGCCCTCCCCAATCACGCAAATCCTGGCCACACCCCATCACGAATATTCTGGCTCCGTGCTCCCCCAATCACGAAAATTATGCCCCACCACCGGCTGGTGAACATCCTGTATGATGACAGATATTACTATGGACCTATGTTTTAAGCTACGCCATTATGGAGGTGAGCTTGCTATCTTCCATAGTAAGTGGAATGTACATCTAATGTTAGTAATAGCTACAGAAAGCCTCACTTCTCTCATGGCCAGTATTATTCTTGTACTAACAAGACTTAGAAGTCCACAGTTTAATCCTCTGTTCTAGTGAGTGCCTTAAACCCTTCGTGTCTTAAGTTGCGGCCGACATTTTGAGGAATTGATTGATTACACTCCTCTTAAGAAACTGTGTTTGGTCAAATTTTCATAGGAAGGGACTATTCTTACAGCTAGGAAAGCTACTATATATACTTTCACGTATTAATACGTCATTCCATATGATCTGAAGCAGTCTATTTTTTTCATACAGGATGTCTACCATGATATTTAAAAATTTTAATCACATACAGTTCGGTACAGTGGAGTTTCATGGACACTCTGTATATTATAAATGCCTTGAAAATAACAATAGTAAAATGGTAGGAACTGTCAATTTTTAGCTGAAAAAATAGTATGTTTGAATTTTTTCAAATACCCATCCTGTGGCAAATAGGCAGTAGAACTAGCAGTAGAAATTTAGTCTTGAAGAGCGCAAGTTGGATTACGGCAAATAAAATGTGCCTCTATTTGCAAGTGCGGCACTAGCTACCGAGATTACCAAATTCGTTGGACACGCGGAATAAACATCACGCTCGTTCCATACAGTTTTTTGATAACTAAGAGATCGGAGTTCTATTCCTGATCCAGTGTACTATAGTTTTTTTTAAATCTTAATTTATTTTCTACCCAAACGTGGATACATTTTTCTAATCTTACCGTCCTGATCTCTAACTCCTTGGTCTTATTAAATGCGAGTATCCTGGTGTATAGTATGACGTCCTTATCTGCACCCCCCTTCCTCCCAAAAAAGCTACTGGAATTATAATCTAGGAAACATTTTCCTCTATATTTTGAGGCAAATGGTTCCTCACTCAAACGAATGAATATCACATAAACTAAACATGGCTTTGATCCTATAAATTTATAAATTTACTATGGAAATAATAAATAAATAAATCATCTCCCCTCCGAACCCTCTTCCTCCCTCATGTTTCCCTAGTTAACATTTTTACAACAGTTTTCCTCATCCCCGGGGCTGAGTAATGTAATTTAACATCGCTACCCGATTAGAAATCTGTGAGGTAATAATAACTATTTATAGTAGGGGTTTTAAAATAAGGTTAAAAAAGGTGTGTTATGTGGAGATACCAAACCTTCAATGTTTTCACAGATTGAAAGATCGCGAGATATATTTCACGACCTAATTTTTATTGACAACACGAAATAGTCAAACAAAATACTTGTGTACGTTATGGGAGTGCTGTGGGAAAAGTACTGGGGAAAAAGGTTTCGGGGGCAAGGGGAGGGAAGGGGGGTAACCAAATTGTTCCTGTGTTTGCGCTAAAAGGCTAGTACAAAGAGTAGAGTGTGATGTGTGTGTTTTTTTTATCACGGGGAAGGGGGTAAGGGTTGAAGGTTAGTTTTTTAGCAGCAAACACACACACACACACTATAGATAGGCTGAGTGGCCTGACAGCCTATTGCAAACCTAAATAATGCCTTAATTGGTTTAGCTGGTACTGTTGTCCACACTTTTAGGGGGCGTTGCTTTTTCGCTTAGCGCCGCCGATCGTGAGCGTGCGTGCTTTCCCGCGTGTGCGTGTGTACAAGAGAGGGAATTAAAAAAAAGTGATGTGTGGCTGGCAAAAAAAAAACTTCACACAAAACAAAGAGAGATAACCGTAAAAAAATCTACAAAAAAAAGTCCTTCTGGTTTGAAAACATTGTGTGGAGAGTTTTGTAGCGTGTACTCGGGGGCTAACATGTCATTTGCCAAGCGCTATGCATCATTTAATATGCACTTACATGTCGAGCACTCCTCCCCTACATGTCTGCCTCTCTTGGCCAGGGGTAGAGGACTCGGAAGAGGCTCTTCAACTCTTACCAACTTCATTCAAGTGTTTTCCTCCGGTCAGACGTTCTTAATCCGTAATATTATTGCAGGACTATTTGTTCGCGAATTAACAAGCACACGTCTTGCATCTCGTTTTTAGTACTTTGTTATTTAGTTTGCAAGACTATGCTTATTAGAATCTGAAAGAATCTGACACCTTAGCTCAGTCGGTAGCGTGTCGGTCCATTGAGCTAAGGGTACCGGGTTAGATTCCCGGCATGGCCGAAAAATGTATCATTGATGAATATGGGGATTTACCTTTTCATAGTGATAAATTAACGGTCGGGGACTGGATGTTGTGTCTGTCCAAGATAGATTATAAGGCATATAAAGCTACGACAAGCCTAGCAAGCCGGCAGTGGAGAATATATGGCTTGAATAAAAAACTGACCGCAGGCTGGAAACAGTAGTGGATGTAAAGTATTTGAAAGTAATTATTAATATATTCTCTACATAGTTACTGTTCTGCTCGTCCACACCGTATGAATTTAGCTTTCTTTACAAATGGTTGGAACCTCCCGGGACATCCTTATCCTAAGTGGTCAACTACCACAGAATCATTTTTAAAATATATTCCAAGCAAAAGGGTCTACTTCGAGGGGAGGACAGTATGGAGCATAATTTTGATTACGGCTAAGGGTGTGGGGAAGTGTGCATGGCCCAGGGGTCCGTCATCCCTCGCTAATTATCATTCATCACGGCTTTGTCGTCAGCAATGTCTGGCTGGTTATTGTTTTCAGACTGCCGCGAGTTGTGCGACTGACTCTCCTGCACTTCTGGTTTACGTCCGACAATACGCTCCGGTTTATCATGATTTATTGGATAGACCGAGGATTTATTTTTCTTGTTTATAGGTTCTGCGCCTTACTACCCATCCAGGCTATATGAATTGAATTACTGACACAAACACAGACTAACGTCAAGATCGTCAAAACTGATTTAATGATGACTGGGAGGTCGGGAATTGAATCCGAGCCAAATGTAAAGAGGATATTCTTTCTCTCCGTGTTATCTCGCTCTTTCTTCGTGCAAATGAGGGTGCATTTCCTATTAAATCTACATTTGTTATTCTTACACTCCTTTAGTGCAAATATGCGGGCCTCCGATAGTATTATTTATGGTAAGACAATAATAATGATGGCTGGGCGTGGTTGATAACGTGTTTGCCTACTGAGCTAGGGGTCCCGGGTTTGATTCAAGACTGGATTAAGGCATGGGTTATAAGATCAACAGCCCAGGGGCCTCCGCCAGTTGGAAAGACTCCAGAGATTAAGGAGTGATTGAAAAGTTATTTCATTTGAAGTTTTTAAGATAAAAAAGGGGAAAAGTAACAAACACTGGGACAACTTTTATATCTCAAACATTATAAAGAATCCAAAGAACAATTTAAATACGACAGACACTTTTTTAGCTTTCATCTAAAGTGCTATAGAAATATCTTATGATTGGCTAACAGATGGCAGCCCTAACTCAATGATTGTCTAACAGATGACAATACTAACTCGATGATTGTCTAACACTTGGCAGCACTAACTCAATGATTGCCTAACAGATGGCAGCACTAACTCATTGATTGTCTACCAAATGACAGCACCTACTCAATGATTGTCTAACACTTGGCAGCACTAACTCAATTGTGGCCTAACAGATGGCAGCACTAACTCATTGATTGTCTACCAAATGACAGCACCTACTCAATGATTTTCTAAAAAATGGCAGCACTTACTCAATGTTTGTCTAATATAATATGTCAGCACTAACTCAATGTATGTCTAACTTGGTCAGTACTAACTCAATGATTGTCTAACAGATGGCAGCACTTACTCAATTTGAATTATACCAGGACTTACCCCTCTTTCCCCTGTACGCTTCATTTGTGAATGCCAAATTAATGTATAAGTAGGCCTACTCTAGATTTTATATTTAAATAAATGTACGGAACTCCACACGGAATTTCTCGCTCTATTTAAAAAAAATTGAAATATTTACTCAAAGCTCGTCATATATATGAAATGAAATAATCTACACTAGCAAACCCGAGATTAAATTGCGTTATACTTACGTTAAACATTTTTTGGCTCCCTGATTTAATTTTTTNAGAATTTAAATTCTTACTAGTATATTTGGACAAAAAAAAAGATCGATATTCGGTTCACAATGGTCAATACTTCGTATTAAAATTTTCTATATTTTATTAAGGGCTGCACATCTTATCACATTGCTATTAAATTCCTCATTTATAAATTTGACCAATAAAAAATGTTAATGTTGACTTTTGAGTCTAAAATGATAGAGATAAAAAATCATTTTTGTACAAACATTTTCCTTAAGAGGGTAAGGAAAAAGAACATAAACTTTTTGAGAGACCTACTTATCTATTTACTCTATGTAATTATAGAGAATTATTGCGTTAAAACCTTATTATATCTCTACAACTAAAGCTCACAAAAATTGTATTAATGTATTTGCCAATATCTCCGAAACTATTGGTATTATAAATATTAATATTTCAAATAAAAGTACTTTATTTTTAATAGTATTAATATTTGGTAATGATAAGTTTTTGCTTTTTTCGCACCGCGTCTTACTACCCGTTTGGTTTATATGCTTAGGTACTAATTACGCAAATGGGTTAGGAATTGGTAAGGTTGAATTTAGAGGAAGATAATCCGCATTTGTGTGGAGGGAGATTGGAAAACCATTTATGAAAAACCACACCAGTTCACCCGACCAAGATTCGAACCTCGATTTCTCCTTCGTTGGCACTCTGGATCAACATGAAACTAGCGCGTTAGATAACTACACCACTAAGGATGGTCAGTGATAATCTATTTATTAGTATCTCAAATAGTTGTGGAGATAAGGAAATTTACGCTTCTGTAAAGTACCTTAACTGCGTTTATCTTGAAAGTTATTGGTTTCATAAAAATAAACTTCAAATAAAATATTTGTATTGTAAATAGACCTACATATTTGCAACGATAAGTAATTTCATTTCTCTAATAGTATCGGAGATGTGATAAAAAATGAGATTTTACGCTTCAGACCCGACCCCTTTAATTATAGCCATTTTTTAAATAATATTGATCAATGCTTAGAAATTAAATTTAATCAAATCGCTTGAGCCGATTTTGATAAAATCGTTTTTTTATCTTTTCACCCTTCAGTAAACTACCCTTAATTTTAGGGTTGGATATCCAATTTCAAAAACGCCTCGGGACAACCCAATAACAATACTAGATATACCATATTTTAGCCCGATCTGTAAAATAGTCTAGGCTCTAGTACCAGGTACAAACAGACAAACTGAAATAAAAAAAAATACTTTATCGGATTAGTAGAAATTCATCAAAATCTTTAACTCAATTTTGTAGACGATCACAATACTTTTTCTACCTATAGGATAGCGAGAAAGTAAAATAGTACTATCACTATACTGTATAAAGGTTGTTCGGATACTCATAGCCCAAACTGCAAATATAACTTGTTTGAACAAAAGTAATACAAAACCCCTCTACACTTACATCCGGAAAACTATCCTAATATCAATAAATTGTGTTCAAAGTTTCGGCGTACAGCACCGGGAGAGCAAAGCTGTGCAAGTATGCGTGTACTACAAGTCGAATAGGAGCTAGGTGCGCAGCACTGCACACCTCGACATCTTGGAGCACGCCAGCAGAACATACCACAATTAATATTTAACAGCACTCCAGTCCATCTAGAAATGGGAATACGTTCTGAGGGTCATCATCAACTGTCCTACATCACAGAAAGTGCTTGCCATTATTACGTATGTAGTGTCACGTACCTAGCTCCTATGCAACTTGCTGTACACGCATGCTTGAACAGCTCTGCTATCCCGGCGCAATAAGACAAAACTTTGAACACTTATTTAATTATTTTAGCATAGGTTTCCGGATGTAGGTGTACAATGATTTTATATTACTTTTGGTTCAAACAAGCCATATGTGTGTAGTTTGAACTATGGGTTTCCGAACACACTGTATATATAAAAACATACAATGCCAAGACGAAACACTGTATTCTATGCTGGTGTGACGTCATACATATTTTATAATGCGAATAATTGTTTAGTTGGTTGGAACCCTGCAAAACTCTCTTTCTAAATAAGTTATGCAAAGCAAATGTTTGAATTTTATTTGTTGTTGACCTTATAAAAATAAATTTCCTAAAAAAAAATATATTTTTTTTTCCTTTTTTAAAAATATTACTAGCGATCTCATAGTACCAGTAGCTCAGAGACCTACACATAATTAATCTATCCCTGGTAGTATTGCTGACCTGGTCGAAAAACTGTCAGTACTGTGAAATGTGCGTCCCCCCACCTTTCACTACTAGGGGGCTGGGTGTTGCGTCTGTTCTAAATTTAAATTAATTAATAAACTGTATGCTGGTATAATCAAACGGCTCAGAAAGTGCACGTTAGATAGCTAAAAACATAACTAACTAACTAAGAACAAGCATAGTTGGAGCCGGTGTGCAATGTTGCAGCAGCACAACAAGACTCCTGTTGCCGCGTTTTTCAACATTTCCTGGCGAAACAACGCAATGTACATAGTCTTGTTGTATAATAACGTTCACAAATATGAGAACGAGTGGTTGGAGAAAGGGTGGGGCTGTCCTCGGGTTATCCGTCCCACACTTGCCCGCCATGCCTTACTATCACAACGTCTTTCTAAACGTTACCAGCACAAAAGGCTTTCTACATAAAGGCGAGGGTAATTGGGGGCGGGTAATGAATAAATGAGAGGGTAAATTGTAAGGGGGTTGGTTGTTAAAGGGCTGAGGAGGTCAGCTGACCACTCGGAGTGTATGTGTGTGTGTTAGAGTCCTCTGGGCCTCTTATGTTAGGTGCCTAAGTGTGATACTTTGCAGGATAAGAACGTTGTATGAGGCACGTGATATACTAGAGTAAGAAGTGTGATGTTAGGAACGTTATATGATGTAACAACATTTTAGGAAACATTCTAAAATAATCTTACGTAAGGAGTGTTGATAGATTAAAACTAAAGACTTAGATAGTGATTGATAAAAAGATTAAT
>CABFOV010003187.1:0-59816 GCA_902141375.1 Timema poppense | reverse complement strand
TGGATGAAACATTCTGTCGTACAATAGACTACTACAGAAATTTGTTCCTGTCTCGTGGATCCATCTCCCTGAACTGTATTTCTACGTTGATCCGATGAGCTAGCCGACGTGACGAGAGTGTGCTGTGATCCAACGGCCCTGATGGTGTCCAGCAGGATTCTGTATTTCTTCCAAGCGGCCCAGCGGATATATACCATGAGAACCCCACGTGATGGGGTGAAGAGGTGGGGAAAAGATCTTTTTTATTCTGGAACATCGACTCGCGTCGGCGAACATTGTTCACGGCGCTTTCAGTTGATTGAAGTTGGTTGTCCGGCGCGGAGCTCTTGCCTGAGGTCACGCCCAGCCAGTTCCCTCGATGTTGTTGTTTTCAGCGGGGCATCAGACTCGATGGAAGAGTTGGTGTAGAAGGTATGTAACCAAACACACAAATGTTATGGGCGTAGCATTCAACACTATTATTTCATTTGTTAACTCTTGACGACTTGTTTGTAACACAAAAATGTTCGTGTTTTACATTTGAACGGGGCTAAGCCAGATTAGCCCGTTACAACATTTTGTTGCACTGTGATTGAATGTGTTCTGAGCAGTTTCTTCGATACTGGACCTATGGCTAGACAAACCAATGATCTATCAAACCAGTACCCCCTCCCCCACTGTGCCCTGGTACTTTTCTGGGACATATCCATACATTAAATACACTAATGGAATAGAGATGAATGAGGTAGAATTTTATAGTCCAAATACACCCTTTGTTATATGAGGCATATTATTATACAATATTGACAAATGGCTCTGAAACCTGGACATGGACAAAGAGAGAATTAAGTAGATTGCAGGCAGCAGAGTTTAGTTTCCTGAGACGCATTGAGATTGTAACAAGAAACGACAGGCTAAGGAATGAAATAATTAGGGATGGATTAAAAGTTATATCATTAGAAGAGACACTGAAGAGAAAAAAGGTTGCTGTGGTTAGATCATGTGATGAGAATGGAGAAGGACAGAATGCCTAAGAAAGCCTTACAGAACAAAGAGAAGGGTAGAAGATGTATTGAAAGACCATGGACAAGATGATGGACCAAGTACAGAAAGACATGGAGGATAAAGGAGTGGAATGGAGACTCGTGGCTAAGAGAGGAGTTTGGAGAGATTGGCAGGAATGAAAGAGGATGTGCCAGATGACCCTCAGAGAGGAAAATGTTGAATTATCATGATGATGATGATGATGATGATGAAATACACCATATTTGCATGAAAACAGAGTGGGAAACCATTTAAGAAAAATCAAACTTATTACACTCAGCTGGTATTCAAAAGCAGACCTCCCCGTCACTGTTAAACCAGGTTAATTGAGCTTGACATTTATACCACATGCTCACCAGAACAGATTGACAATTTACTAATGTGATCCGTGTTCCTTAAATAGGGATGTGAAAAATGTATCGATACTTTACTAATATAGGTAATTTACTTTCGATACTAGTAGTTTTTTACTCAATACGTTTTTCCAATACCTTCACTGATATTAGTATTCACACTCCGGTATTGAATTGTTATCAAAAGAAACAAGCCTGACTGGTTGACAGACAAGTGTAGACTAGTCTACTTAACACCCCCTTCCTTTGTTATTGAGCACGGTCATCACAAACTAAACAAAAGAAGATTTTGTAGGATCACAATAAACTCAGTCTACTCAAGGTGCTCCAAGCAGATGAAGCAGAAATGTTTATGTGCAGATTGTTTGTCGATAGTTACTAATCTCTTTTGATAGAGTAAATAAACAACAAATGTAGTTAAAAAAATGGCACCTCCCAAAAATAAATTATGAACTTTTTTAAGATGTTAGAACCCACCGTGGTGGAATCGCTAGCTAACACTCTAGTTTCCTGTTGAGCTAGATTGCAGGAACAGGGAGATCGAGATTCAAATCTCAGTCGGGTAAACTGAGGGTAATTTTCCCTAGATGGTTTTCCACTCTCCCTCCATGCAAATGTAGTTTAACTTCCTCTAAATTCAACCTTGCCAATTTCTAACCCATTAGCTTAATTAATACTTAAGCAAATAACCCGAACGGTACTAAGACGTGGTGCTTAAAAAAAACAGATGTTAGATAGCAAAATAGCATCTTGTAAAGTTTGTTTTAAACTGTTAAAAACCTTTATAATTTTCATTGTTTGGATAAAATACTATCAGTTTAGGTTATATGCCTATGTACTAATTACATTAATGGGTTATGGATGAGGAAGGCTTAATCTAGATGAAATGCATCCGCATTTGTGCGGTGGGAGAGTGAAAAGCCATTTAGGGAAAACCACCCTTAGTGCGCCCGACCGGGATCAAACCCTGATCTCCCTGTCTTTGGCAGTCTAGTCCAACACAAGATTAGTGCATTAGACCATGTGGACACCAAAGCGGGTAAGAGATTACACAGGCCTGCGATGATAAAATACAAGGGAATTGATAGCTGAACTTTATGTATTTTTTGGTGCTAATTTCAAAATAAATAATGATTTTTTTTTATCACGTCACATTTTCTTGAAAAATTCAATTTTACTTGGATTTTAATGAACATTTACTTTTTTTTTTCGGCGTTGAATTTCTTCCCTCCCTGCCTGAGCATCATTCTACCATGGTGAAACCTACAGAATACCCCTCCGTGACACCACCTCGTCGCCGTCCCTCCCTCCCCGTCACAACCTCTCTCTACCAATAGCGTTGCGCAAATCCTTATCTCAGTTTATCTCTCTTTAACTCAGAAGATTGTGTACTTACCATGTTCATAATAAGATAAAAGATGTGGAATTTTTTAAGTTCGTCTCTATTTTGAGTCATGCGTGCGCTGATACAATGACAAGTGGAAACTTCATCATAGAAACCATTTTAACAATTGCTTTTCTCTTTGCATTTCGTGAAACATGGCTTCGAGTTTGAGACGTTGTGAAAATTTGCCTGATGACTTTTGTTACATATGCGGCGAATATAGTGTTATAAAAATCGCATGAGGAGCATTACAGACTATGTAAGACAACTTTATCTTGCGTATTTTGGCATGAAACTCGGAGACCAGGACAAATCGTGGGCTCCTCATAAAGTGTGTGTGCAGTGTCTCAATGATCTACGCTTATGGCTCAAAGGAAAGAAGACTGCTTTACTATTTTGAATTCCTATGACATGGAGGGAACCGAAAAACCACTCTGACGATTGCTACTTTTGTTCCTGCCATGTCCGTCGGTATAACCGCAAAAATCAAAAGCTAATCTCTTATCCTGATAACATTACATCGGCCATACGTCCTGTTCCTCATGGACCTGATGTGTCAGTGCCTTTGCCTCCAACTGAATTTCCAGTCATCTCTTCAGTCTTCAGACTCGGAAAATCCAGAAGTTCAAGGCTCTGATACCGAATGTAAGCCCTCTAGAGGCGATTCACCTCAGCCCTTCTCTCAAGTTGAACTTAATGATCTGACTAGAGATCTGGGCCTTTTCGAAAGAGGCAGCTGAATTGTTGGGCTCCAGATTGAAAGAAAAAAACTTATTGGCCAAAGGAACCTCTTTTTATTGGTACAGGAATCGAAAAAAGAAATTTGTTAAGTACTTTGAGGAAGAGGAGAACTTGGTCTATTGTTCTGATGTTCCCGAATTGATGAGCAAATTTAATATCACATATGATAAAGATGAATGGAGGCTGTTTATAGATTCATCGAAAAGGAGCCTTAAAGCTGTCCTTCATCACGGAAGCCAGTATGCATCTGTACCAGTTGGACACTCGGTGCATTTAAAAGAACGCTATGAAAACCTGGCTCTCATCCTCAACAAAATAAAATATGTCGACGACGATTGGACCATTTGCCGTGATTTGAAAGCTATCTCCAAGCTTCTTGGTCAACAAGGCTGATAATACAAAGTTTCCATGTTTCATTTGTAAGTAGGACAGCCGTGATAAGACTCTACATTGGGTCAAAAAAGAATGGCCGAAAAGACCAAATCTTGAACCAGGCACCAAGAATGTGATTCAGAACAGCTTAGTTGATCCAAAAAAAGTATTGTTACCCCATTTGAATATAAAATTAGGTGTAATGAAGCACCTTGTCAAGGCTATTCCAAAAGATGGCGATTGTTTCAAATACCCGTGCAAAAAGTTTCCAGGTTTATCCGAAGCCAAGATGAAAGAGGGAATCTTTGTTGGTCCAGATATCCGCAAGTTTATGAAGGATAAAGAATTTGAGACTAGCATGACAACAAAGGAAAAAGAAGCATGGGTTGCCTTCAAAGATGTCGTCGGTAAGTTTCTGGGTAATTACAAGGATCCTGACTATAAAGCAATTGTTATGAATATGTTGGACAAATTTCAAGCATTGGGTTGCTCCATGAGTGTCAAAATACATTTCCTTCACTCACATGTGGACTTTTCCCCTGAAAATTTAGGATCAGTCAGCGAAGAACAGGGTGAAAGGTTCCATCAAGACACCAAAGATATGGAGCACAAATATCAAGGAAGATGGGACAAGAACATGGTCGCCGACTACTGTTGGATGTTAACACGAGATAGGAGCTACCTTAGTACAAGCAAATTAAAATAGTATGTACATGCAAAATTGTTCGAGAGAATTCCTTTTCAAATAGGATTTTAGCAAAAATATTGATATCAATTTTACAAAAAATCCTGACATGATGGAAAAAAATGGAGGTCATTTTAGAAATCAGCACACCAAATAACATAAAACTCAGCAAAAACTTCTCTTGTATTTTTAAAAAATTTAAATTTCGCAGGCCTGTGTTATTAATACTAGATAATAAAACATTTTTCCAAATTAAAATTTCGATACCGATACTTACTGTTATCAGTACTTTTGTTCCGATACTAGCACAATAGGGATATCTTTCTTCCGATATTATTAATGAGTACAGTATCGATACTTTTCTTTCGATACCTCATCCCTATCCATAAATATAAGAATTTTTTTTCTAATTCATTTACAAGGATACGGAAATGTGAAGAAAGTTAGTGAGGATGAATTAAGTACACAGTTGTTGTTTTTTGAGTTATATGCACGGTTTCTTGCCTATCCCTTAAGGGGATAGTATGGTTAGGTAGGAAGGAATGTATGTATACTCCATTCACGGTAGGAATTACTCTCTGAAAGGTCTTTTTTCCTACCAATATCCTACTATATAATACATTTCTAGTAGGAAAAAAGGCCTTTCAGAAAACAATTCCTATGGTGAACGAACTTTAATGACAATAGCTCATTAGATTTCTAATATTTGTTTACTTGACAATGCTATAAACTAGTAGTTGTGTGAACAGTAGACCTTGCTGACTCCTTGTTCTTATTGTTATGTTCCTTGGTGGTGAAGTTGGACAGAAAACAAACTAGTATTATATTCATAGAGAAAAGCCATGGTTTATGTAATGGTAAATTAAAACAGAACCTCGCTACTTTTGTATGCTTTTCTAAGGTAGTAAATAAGTTGATAAAAAATAATGCTACTTTGAATGTAAATTGGTTGAACTTTGGTCAAATATAAAGCGTACTTTGTACTCAGTCACATATGCAACAGAAATTTGGATGTTGAATGTAAGTGAGATTAGGAATGTTGAGACCAACACAATGAAGTTTTTATTATTATTATTAGCACCGCATCTTACTGCCCGTTCGGGTTATACACACTTACACTAATGTGTAATGGTAGGGTGATTGTGAGATGAAATGGAGGACCTACAGTTCAACGTGGAATCCGAACCACGGTGGAGGCCTGGCATTCCCCACATTCACAAGATGTCTTGTCAGAGGTGAAGGAAGGGTTTGGTAATCAGATAAATCTTTGCCGGGACCGAGGATTGAACCCCGGACGCCAGCATAGAAGTCTGACACCTTACCCCTAGACCACCAGGTCACCGATGAAGTTTTTGAAGAGCATGTTAGTTGTCACGAGGAAAAACAGGATTAATAATGAAGTCCAGGCAAGAATTGTACATGAAGTATTAGAGGAAGCAAGGGTGAAATAGTATGGACATCTAGTGAGGATAGAAAAGAAAATAATCTCAAGGAAAGTGATGGAAATGAAGTTTGTGGGGAATTGACTATAAGAAAGATCATGGAAAAGTGGAAGGGGCAAGAGAAGGAGAATAGAAGCAAATAAAGAAGAAGATGGGGTATTTTACTAAACTGACCTGGTCACAGGCTGGAAACAGATGAATATGATGATGATTTTGTTAATATATTATATGTAAGAATCAAATAGCCAAAGCTATTATATTTGTTTAAGTGAGGATTCTCTAGCATCTAGATATCATATTCTGAAAATTGAAAAATTACATCTGGATACGAGAATCAAACCCGAGACCTATGGCTTAGTACTTCAATGCTCTAACCACTGAGTTATCCAGGAATTGTCCCGTGCCCATGGTCATTCTTTACTCATATTTTATATATGTTATAGCTAAAGTTGGGTTAAATCCACCATTTTCCAAATTCAAATCTCTAATTGACCTTCAAATCCCGAATCCGAATCTTGGAAAAAATTATAGACATAAGAGAATATATAAATATAATAGAAAATACAAATAGTGACTAAATGTTAACATTCTTTCTTATAATACATTCATTCATACATTCATTTAAGTGTTAATTTACTGGTCCGGGGTCTGGTTGTTAATTTCATCCTATAATCATAATTCGTTCTAAGCCACCAAAAAGCAATATTAGAGCTCTAAAATAAATTTCACTTAGAAAATTTAAATAATTTTTTTTAAAGGATTTGTGTCTCAAATATGAATTTTTCTTTATTCCTCGTATCTTAAATGTCGTTAAGGGTTTAGTGATTTGAAGTATTTGAGGGTCCCATTCCTAAATAAAATGTACATTTTCAAACTAAACAATTTCATATTCTTATGATTGATCAAGTTAATCACTCTAGAATATTATTTGAAATGATATGTTTGCAATTACATAAGCCTTTTAATAACAATGAAGTTTTCTTATGGGATCGACTGAAAATTTCCTTGAGATGGACCATTTGCCGATCCCTGGCTTAGACCATGCAGACACTG
The DNA here is from genome assembly GCA_902141375.1 of Timema poppense. Classification (NCBI taxonomy): domain Eukaryota; kingdom Metazoa; phylum Arthropoda; class Insecta; order Phasmatodea; family Timematidae; genus Timema; species Timema poppense. The sequence continues at coordinate 52,763 of CABFOV010003187.1, read as the reverse complement.
ATTTGGTTTAGTTTTGCTACTAAATATTTCCTCATATTTCCTTGCACAATACAGCTAAGTAAGCGCTCACATCCTCATAGTCCATTATTCTAAACAGTTCTTGCACAAGAGAATTTTAAGTTTTTATTTATATAATTCCTGCTTCTCTAGTTGAATGCTTCAAAGTGTCCCCCTCACTATAGACTGAACTACCAATGACAGGAATATTGAGGTTTGAATCCTGATCGAGTTTACTGAAGGTGTTTATTTCTAAATGGTTTTCCACTCTCCTCTCATGCAAATATGGGTGCATGTCCTTTACATTAAATTTTCTTCACCCTTAACACATTAGCGTAATTAGTACATATCCGTATTGTATAGCCTGAATAAGTAGGGAGACATGGTGACCCACATATGTATATTATAAATCTAAATGACCAAAAATTATATATTGGTTAACTGCCCACTTGAGTATTAACACTTTCATGATATGTTATAGAATGAATATGGTTGTTAAAACATATAAAAATAACACTTAGCTCTCTGTGATCTCCTCCATTTCATTGTGTCCCTCAACTATATACACTGCTGCTTGACACATTATGTTTGTTGCAATTCCAGTTTGATTGCGGTAGAACAACTGCGGTCAGGAATAACGCCCAGCGCTGCAGGGGAGAATGCTTTGCGCCGCATTGTGGCTCTGTACCCAGACTTTGTTGGAGGGATTGTGGTGCTCAGTATTGACGGGCAGTACGGTGCAGCTTGTCATGGCATGAACACGTTTAAATACTCTGTGTGTAATCAACAGCTAGGGGAGGTCACTGTGCTAGAAGTGCCATGTTTGTCGTCAGACAAGTAAACTACTAATTTACATAGCAGAAAAAATAACATTGATTCATAGACATTAAAGGCACCATTTGATTTGTAAAAAAAAAAATCCAAGCTATCTTATAATTATGGATCTGCAAAGGTCACATTTTAAATGTGAAGCAAAGTTGAAGCGAGGCTTGAAATATGTATAGATTCTTTCTAAATGTTTAGAAGCTGTGAAGGTTATTATGAAATTAAGGACTTTCGCCAACATAGTCACTCAACTGTGATTGCACTAGTTAGTGATTGAAATCACAAACTGATCAGTAGCTGATTCTTACATGTTTCGCACACTTTGCTATACAAAAGTGGTGGGAATTCAATTAGTTTTGTACTCTCTAGCTGCAAGCACTTTCTTTGGGCTTCTAGAATATTTATTATTAGAGTTGGCTCAAACCCACTATTTTACAAATCCGAATCTCCAAATTACCTTATTATCCAAAATCTCGAATCTGAATCTTAGAAAAAATTATGAAGATAAGGAGAAATATAAAATAAAAATTAATAGTAACTAAATGTTAACATTCTTAGATTTTATTCACTCTCCATGTTTCTGATGAATATGTGACAATCGGTACAAAGTACGCCCTGTACAACACTTCCTTGCACTTCAAGAGGACTTGCCTTCTCCATATCAGGTCTCTTACACAGCTATAAAACACCTCTCCCTGCTGTCCTCTTCTCATTAAATTCTCTCTACTTCCACCTTTCTCCTCAATCCCACTTTCAAGATATTTTATGTTCTTTACTTTTCTCAGCTCTACTCCATCCAACCTTATAACTTTACTAGGCCCTATCCTCTTCCTTGTCATAACCATCACTTCATCACTCCACACTCTTTCACCTCCTCATTACATTCTTGTAGTTGTTCCTGTACTTCCTCTTCCTTCTCCCCCCATACCATCAAGTCATCAGCAAACATCATACATAGCTTTCATTCTTTCCTCCCTAAGTTTTCCTGCCACTTTGTTCATGACCATTTTGATTACCATTACAAATAGTAATGATGAAAGGGCACTTCACTGCTTCACTCCATTTCTTATTTGGAACCACTCTGTCTTTCCACTCTCCAGTTATCCTCATACATGCCTTTCACTCTCATTACAACTCTTCTTTCCACTTTTGCCTCCTCCCTCGCTTTCCAAACTTTATTTCAATCCACACTAGCATATTCCTTCTCCACATCCATAAATACCATTACCAAATCTTTCCCATATTCATACCTTCTTTCCACCAGCTGTCATATGGTAAAGATTAAATCTATTATAGATCTCTCTTTTCTAAATCCGTGCTGTTCCTCTCTACACCTTCCTTTCATTTTATTTCTTACCCTCTTTTCCAGAATCTTCTCATATATTTTTTGTACACTGGCACATCAGCGTTATCCCCATCTTCCGGTACCTTGTTCTCCTTCCAAACCACTCTCAGCAACCTGTATAGCAATGTATACCTACTTCACCTGCTGCCCTTATCATTTCTACAGTCATTTCGTCCATACCCGATGCTTTTCTTATTTTGAGAAAATGTTCAACCTGGAAGAGGTAAAGAATGAGAGTGAAAGAGAGGAGTAGTAAGAAGTAGATGAAGAAAAGGATAGAGGTGGAGATTTTTAGTTTCAAACACGTAAACATATTTATTATTTGATTTAAATAAAATACTGATACAGTATAAAGGGAGGATTGTAAGATGATATTAATTTTTTTTAAATAACACATTTTGTTTAAGCAAGTTTTTTGTTCATATTTGTTTTTTAACAAATTAATTTTCCTAATTTGATGTGGGGTTAGTGGTTTTTTTGTATTTTTAAAAGGTTTCTAAGCCTAATGCTAGGTTTCTATGAGTGATGTTTTTAAAATCATGGCTTAAGTTCTTTTTATGATCGATGACTTCCAACATTTTCATCCTTTGTAATTTAAATATATTGTTAGTAAGAAGAGTTTAAAATAATGAAAGATAAGTTGATGATAATAATAAACCAAAAGAAAATCAATACTAAAAAGAATAAATTTAATGTAAACCCACGTAAGCAATATTTTCTTTACTTGATGTATAATGTTATACTATTTGGCTATTTATGAATAATAAATAAACATCAATTTTTATAGTTTGTCACAAATAAATAATTTTCATATTTTTTCTATGCCATAGTGATCTATCTTTATAATCACATGCCAGAGTGAACTATGTATCACTGTTAAAAAAAATATATCACTTATTTAGAGGTTATAAAATGTGGCTGCAATATAGAGGTTATCATTATAAGCTCTAAAAATATGTAAATTACATATTTTCAGGGTTTTTAAGGTTCTAGATATTTTCTAGATTTTTCTAAATCTATTCAACTTTGAAGTTGTTTTTGAAAAACATTGGTTTTGGCTGATAGTTCACTATGATTCAAGGCCATCCAGTTATTCTTAAGGAATTAAAGGCACACCCCTATATGGAAAACATGAGTGAAAATCATATTTAAATCTGTTGTGGTTTTCGAGTTTATTTAAAACAGACAAACATTTAAATAAACCTCTTAAATAAGTGGAAGATGAGAGATAAAGTTCATTTGAAAGTATTTAATCCTGAGTCAGTCATTAGCATATTGACTGTTGGTAAAAGTAACAGCAACCACTAACTTGTCCCTCTACCCTTCCCTCATCTAAAATTATTTTAGCTTTCAACTAAATATATGAATTTTGAGAAAACTTTATAAATTAAAAAAAATATATATATATTTTAGGAAGAAGGTGAAAGGTGGTAACACATAATATGGAACCAACACAATATGGCATTTAAAAAGAAAAGAACACAGTTCACACTTTACAATGCTGCCAATCAGGGGCGTTAACCTTGGGGGCCTTGGGCTACCCAATTAACTAAAATAACAAGTTTCAGTTAGTTGTTGTGGCTAATCCACCAGGTTGTTGAGAAACTGTTTTTTTATCCTTTTTTAAAAAGGAAAAATCATAGGCAACAGACGATGAAGAAATCATTTTATTTTATTTTATGAACTTAGATAATGGATGTACAAACTTTTGTGTACAGTTCTAATAGAAAAAGATATTGTATTCATAACAAACATCACAAACAAATAAAAAATTCTAGGAGTTATATAATAAAAGTGTTTTTAATGCATTAAAGACATATAAAGATTTTGAGTAACTCTTCTTAATTTTATGCTGCAAATTCTTTTATTTTATCATCACATTGTAATTCTTTGGTTAGATCACAGTTTATGGACATAATTGATAAATAATTCAATCTTTCATTCATCATTGTTGTCCTATATAGGATATCCTGGATGAGGATTGATCCGCCTCACAGCTCGTGATTGGCAATGCAATTGCAATTTTTTATTGTATTTTTTGTTTTTCAGCTTCGCTTTTATATTTTTTACCAGATATTTTTAAGGTAGCTTATTAATTTAATTTGGAAAGGAATAAAAAAAAACATTTTTAAGAAAACAATCCACCACCATTTTAGGGCTATGTATGAAAAGACCACACTTCTACACTTTATTTGCTAGAAAACTGCATTGGCGTTGCCTTAAAGGGCGGAAGTCATTTTTGAATACTCTTAAAGTGTACAGGTCGTGTTGCCATGGCGAAACATTATTTTCATAAGTTGCCACTAGGTAGCTCCAAGTGTACTGTGCTGTCTGAAATGTCTTATGCACTCTAGGCATACTTTAGAGCCTCGGAAACATATTTTATTAAGTTTTATAAGTGTTTTATCAAGTAGAAAATTTCCACTTTAAAACTATGTCTATACCTCTACATATACTTCATTCACGGGAGGAGTTTACCTCTGAAAGGTCTTTTTTCTTACCAATATCCTACTATATAATAGATTTCTGGTAAGGAAAAAAGTCCTTTCCCAGGTAAACTCCTACCGTGAACGAACTTTATGTATAGACATATAGAAGATAGTTTTATAAAGATTTCAGTAACGACTCATTTACTATTAACAGTATATTCACCAATATTTAACTTAAGCTGAACGTTTGATTGGCCCTATCTCAGCTACCGTGGTAGCACCCTTAAGGTGTGCAAGTAAAGTGCACAAGTTTGGACTATTCAGCCACAGCCTAGGTTAATTGTCATTGACAAGTATAAGTAGGCAAGCTTATGAAGGCTTTGTCCAGTACTGGCGGCCAAACGACGACACGGTCAATTAGATGACTAGAAATACGTACAATAATCGGTATGTAGTGCTGTAAAGCCTGTACTTCCTTAAAACTGCGATGTAAATATCAACATTAAGATTTTCTCTTCCATGCAAGCCACAAAGTTCACCCTCAATTAGGATGAGGTAAAAGCTTACCAAGATTGCAGATATGTCAGCTCTCCACAAGCTTGCTAGAGACTTTTCACTTATAGAATGCAGGGTAAGAACAGTGTAATTGTACGGCTGAAGATACATCTGTTTGACCGTAAACATGTTCTTATACACAATAATGATGTCGGAGCAGCTCTAGAAAGTTCTGATAGTAAGATGACCCATCTGTCATTATTCAATATTAATCTCTTTAGTAAAGAGCGTCACTTGCAGGAAAGACAGTGTTCCTAGGTCTGTCTCCGCTAACCTTAACTTTGGTCTAGTATCACCAGCACTATGCCTGGGTTGATAAACAATGTCACTGGAAACCCGAACATAGGGGAGGGTCCAACACCCTTGGCAGGGTTTCCAAGGAGCTTTTCTACTTGAGGAGTTTGTTGCATACAGTTAAAGGTCCCGAGTTCATTAAACCGCTTGCAGGCAAGCATGTCCTTCTTTCAAGCATGCATGCAAACAGATACTATGCTTGGACAGTTACAATCAGGGGCGCACTCATGGGGTGTCCACCTGGTCCAGACCCCCTCTCCCTCTGGTAAACATGAGATAAATGAAGTTATAATACAAGGCAATGATTTAGCAATATTAAATCCTCTTCATGTTATTAATATGTATATAATCTATTGAAATTATTATTTATCATTACAGTACATATGTAACTGTTTAGGTTGTGATGTATAATCTTTATGTATTCTCATAAAGTAATTGGTAATTTGTACAAAGTATTAATCCTATATGAGTAATTAATTGAATTGACTGTTGACTTGTAACTTCTTTACTTTGGAATTTCTCTGTGCGCCATGGTTACAATGCTTATGAGATGACACTCTTGGAAGCCACCACCTCTCAACTAAGAGGCTTATTTGTTCATATCTTGATTCATTTCAACCCGTCCTCACGGCTATTACTTTATCAAACACACAAAGATCATCTTATAGACACCAGAAATGTCGATATTGAAGTTGCATATCAAGAAGCACTCGTCCACATCAATCTAAGGCTCTTCCCGTTCTGAAAGTCTTGCTGTGACTTCGGACAGTGTTTGTAAGTAGAGTCGTATGACACCCAGATTGAGGCAAAGAAGGCTAGGCCTGAGAAAGATACGTAGAATTATGATTAAAGAGCTCTTTTTTAATCTGTGATGGAGGTTGTAAGGTTGCACAGTGAAGGTGATCCTCCGAGGACATGGGTTTTCTTTATCAACGGTCCAAGTGGTTCCGGAAAGACCTATCTATATAACGTCATGATGTATAATATAGCTAAAGAAAATGGGTATATTTACGCTGGCGGCTGCCATTCTACTGGAGGGCGGAAAGATATCTCACGAACCTTTCTGTTTTCACTTATCGCTGGATAGAGACAGTGTCTGTAACATTATCGTGGAGGCACCCGATGCTCAGAAACTAAGACAAAGCAGTATGATAGATTGAGAGGAGGTGCCAACGACACCTTTCTACGCCCTTCAGGCTGTGGACAGATTATTGAGAGACATCACAGGAAATTACAGAGTTCTTTTCGGTGGCAAAGTGATGTCTGTTGTGAAGAACGGTGGAAGACCCAAGATGGTACAAAGGTGTATAAAATAATCTTCCTTCTGTAACCAAATCCGCACATATAAATTAAACGTCAACATGAGGGCTGTGCAGGATCAAGCCTTCGGCAAAACATAGCCACTACAAATCGGAGAAGGTAGAATGCCCGCAATCCATGAACTTCCTAACAGCTACCTATTTAATTATTTGAGGTATTTACCATGCCCTTTCTGAACCGACTGATTATACCAGCACACAAGAATTCCTACGAGTGAATGGAAATTTTTCCTGGAAAGGTATTTCCACAGGTTTCTATTGTTGAAGAAATATTTGTTGACCTCAGTTGGGTTTGAACCCCATGTTCAGAGAAGAGCACTTTGTCCCAAGACCATCAAGGTTGAGATGGTCAACTAGAGATTCTTGAGAAGTATGTTCTCCCACTTGATGTTGATCTTCGTCCGGATGTCTTTGGTGACACCTTGAACAAGCAGGTTGGTTTATTGCATTTTAAGTGGTTTATGTCAAATGTATGCATTTTGGTATTTGTTCTGGTTCAGATACCTTCTTCTAGAGCCATCCTTTACCCAAGGAATGAGGAGGTTAATGTTATTTACGACAAGATTGTATATCATCCTGATTATACCGGTTAGAAATTTCCTGAATTGTACAAACGGGCGATGAACAGATTAATATTCCTGTTGTATTTTATAAAATTCTTTCAAACCACCCAGTTTACCACCACATGAACTAAAACTAAGTGTCAGAGATGTATTCATGTTTCTAAGGAACATGAACACCAATAATTGTATGTGCAATGGCACGAGATTGGTCATCCTTAGAATGCAGAACCATGTGTTGGATTGTATATTCTAGAGTCATTAGTGTAGATATACAAACAGCCGAGATTAGCAATAACTTTGTAACTTTTAGTTAGGGGACATGTGATTGATTCATAAGGTAGGTCATAGTGTAGTGACACAGAAACCCACATTACTTGTAAATTTTATGAATGAACTAAGTGCATTATTCCAACTCATAATATCCTATAATCGTGCACCAAAAGGTTTCCCACTATAACACTGATGCCAACTCACCAATAATTTATATAAAGAGTTGTTCCAAGTTTTTTAACTGTCTAATGAACTAGAGAACAACGTTAACAAAATGGTTATTGTCCCAGTATGAATCTTAACCTAACTTAAGCCTAGCTAACCAAACCCTGGTGAACATTGGGATTACTCCCTCTAAGGGAAAGATAATCAAAGTACCTGTCAAGAATCAAACCCAGGACCCCTAGGTTGGTAGCTAGTCGTGCTGACCACTACACCACAGAGTCGGTTACAGAATGTGGTTATCCTGTTCACCAATGCATTCCACTGGTTAAGTTTTTTATTTTTTTGTTATATTTAGAAATCATTTGTTTTAACTTATTTTATTATTCATTCAAGTGAATTATCCTATCTAATTTTCAACATCTATTGATAACCATTCACCTCATCAATTTAATTTAAATATTTAGTTAAAATGTGTCCTGTATTAAAAATAAATGTAATCTTTGAGCAAATTACTTTATTACTACTGCGTGAAGGAAATGGCAAGTTGTTTGTTTGTAGATGTGACTGTGTTGTGGTCAACTATAACACAAAACAAGGTGAAAGTGAAATAAAATACAATCATAGATTAAGTAGACAGTTTTTCATGAAATTTTCTTCTTTTTTTTTAAAAAAAACAAACAAGAAATGGCATAAAACTCACAAGAATTTCTTTGATTCACCTTTTGACAAGGCTCTAATAATATACATATGTTTTACATAAAAATAATGATCTTGATAAAAATAGTACACGAACTAAAACAGGTAAAATGATTTTCCTTCATTCTTAAATGAATTAAAAGTAGTAAAAAATAATGTTTCCATTTAAGTATTTAACACACTGTTAGTCAAAGAATGTCTACCCACTCATAATTAAATTAATTAACATTTATTTTATGTACAAAAAACCTTACAAATCGGACTCAAACTTTAGTGAACACATGTAAAATAGTTTATCATTATTTTATGTGATGCAACAAGTTGAGGTGATAAACTGTTAACACCAGGTATTATGTTCATATGTTCCATACAAGAGTGATCTAAACGCTAGAATACTTACAACGCAAGTCACATGCACAATCTAGAAACACAATGAGAATGGAGTTCACATGCCATCAAAGACCAAAATACAATAGAGTTTTTTACACTGTTGTTTTCAATTGTTCATTCTTGTCACTGTCATTTCACTAAATTATTCCTAAAATTTTACCAAATTTAGACAAACAAATATTTATGAATACCAATGGGAAGTAAAAATACCACATAAATGTTTTCACTATTAGGTTAAATTGTAGGTTAAAAAACAATACCTTAAGAACATGACCACAATTCCAGACAGAAAAATAAGTGGGCGAATGAGTATGTTACTTAAATATAGATATTCAATAAAATATCAGCACAAGCATTAGTCTAGTTTGCCACCCATCACTCTTGTAAAAGCATAAATTGCCGGTGACAGGGAGGTTGGGGTTTGATTCTTAGTCAGGTGTAATGAGGGAAATTATTCCAAAATAATGTTCAACTCTCTTACCCCACACAAATGTGGGTATATATCCTCAAAGTTTGAACTTCTTAATCCCTAAAAGATGTGTGCAATTAAATGCTGATAGCCCAAACAAGAAATAAGAAGCAATAGAAAAAAAAAATTGATTTGCTTGCTCATATTGGTAGCCATGTGTGGCCACAAATAACTCATAACATCGCCTATTGTTATTCTGAATTTCGTAAATATATTTAGGAATAATCTATAATAAAAGTAAAGCAGAGCCACTACTTTGGTCTTTTTAGTGCATGTGAAATCTTATTCTTTATATTAAATATTCTAAAAAAATAGCTACTCTATTTACTATATTTTATGTAAATTGCAGTCGATACATATTTTTCTTAAAACCATACACATTAGTGATCTATTTTTCATTGATAATCCCAAATAAATAAAATATATATTTTTAAGAAATCTTTAAAAGTACTTTATAATAATTGCAGCAATCATCAAAGTACATGATTTATTTATTTTTAAATCACAGAATAATAAAACTATCTAACTTTGCGATTTCAAAATCCTCTTGAGCATGGTACAAAACAACACTATTCAGATCTACAACACAGTAAACTCAATATATATATGGGTACATTGTCAATGTGAATGATGTCAGTGGTTTTTACTTTTCATGTTACAATAAACTATAGACAAAGATTTAAAAAGTTGTATTATCTGGTCACAAAGTGAAAATAGCTCCCACTTGATGTTTAAGGGGGAATGCACTGTGTGTTGCTGAGTATTTACCAACAAAACAATATTACACTTTTATATTGCCAATTGTAGTCTCTCTTAAAACAAAATGTTTAATCCTTTTGTGTCAATGACATGTGAAATTTATATGATTTATAAAAGTGTTACTTACAGTTTTAAAACAAAAAATGCTAACCAATCTTAATATTTGCAGGTGGGACAATAGACTTGATAATATGTGTGCTGGTCTGAATAATAATAATTTTAAAAATCAAACTATTCGAAAGAACTGGTAATTTGATTTTCAAACTGTAGGCCTACACATACTAAGTGGTCAATAACGTAGCGGATAAGAAGAGGAGTAAATAATTGTACCGCCAATCAACTGGAACGAGAAGAGGAAAATTTAACTGCACTAAACCAGTTAGTGGTTGAACCTTGTGCTTCTTGTGGTCTGACACAGACTAGCTGTGCGAATTACAAATTGTAACATCTTTATCCTTTTGATACAGTTCTCAAATTGACTGTTAAAAACTTCATGTTGTGAGGTTGCATACAAGCTAAGCTGACCAAGCAGCCATCGTCATTAGCGATGGTAGTGCCAACATTTGCAGGTAGGTGGTGTCATATGATCAGCACAACGAGCCCTCTGGACATTAACCCCAATTTTCTAAACCAGAGCTGCTACTTCTTTATTCAAGTATCTCCTCATGTATCATCACGAGGCTTGAGTTTAACCCCGTTTGAAACTCACTGATTTAAAGATAAATTTTGGGACCGCTTGGGATCAAACATGAAACCTCTGGATCTGTAGCCAGGAACCCTGACCACTAATTAAAACCGCACCATAAAAAATATTTTTTAATAATTTTTCCTGGCCCATTCATCTAAATGGATTTTTAAATACATATTAGAAAAAGACATAACCCCTATTTCCACGCTAAAAAATTGTGTGGCATTAAAATAGGTTCAATCGTCTCACTAATTATGTTTGTATGGTCATAATAATGTTGTTTTGTTAGTTAAAAATGTTTATTATTGTTTGTTTGTTTGTTTGTTTGTTGCATTATGAAAATTGACACACAAGTCATGGAAGATTGGACTACAGAATTATAAAATAATGATAGATAATTGTAACACACATAAAGATACAAATTTAATAATATTGATCAATCTATAAATAATTTAGTTTTAGGGAGTCTGAAAAAAACTCAAATTTTGAGATCAAACCTTTATTAAAAGCTTGAATTTGAAATTTAAAGATTTATAGGATTGATAATTCAAGTTTGTTATCTTTGACTATTTTTTTGCTGTATTGTGTCTCTGGATGCCATGTTGTATAATAATCTCTATATTTGTCTGGATATTGTTTGTGAAATGTAGATGGCATGTTCTTTCCATTGTAAAAATGTTAATGCTGTTGAAATTTCAAATATATATTTTTTTCTTACATTTTAAGAAAGATTTGATTTTTATCTAAATGATTAGGTTTTAATATTGTCTATTTATTGAATTCAAACTCGACACAACTCTGAATATGGAAATTTTCCGAGAAGCTTGCTCAAGCTCAACTCGTGTGAATAGGTTTCTTGGAAATAATAATAATTTATGAATAATTGGATAGGTTTCTTGGAAAGGTTCTATTCCTTCATTGTAAAACACGTTAGTCCAAATGTAAATTAGGGAAACAATGACGGCACATATTTGCTATCCTTGAAAACAATATTGTACTTGTATGTATGCATTCAAATAGTTTTGTAGATTTAAATATAAGTTGTATATATTTTTTATTTTTGTGCATTGTGTTTTACAACTAACTCAACTATCTGTCAAATTATTGAAACATAACAATTCAATGTTATCAACTTTCTTTAAACTTATTATAAGACTTTTCAAAATCTAGAAAAAAGTTATTTTTTGCTAAATATATACCAGATGGTGGTGGAAATTGAGATTTTGGGAAGTCGGGGTGTGGGGTTTCAACTAACTATGAGCTCCTTCTAGTGAATTAATAAACAAATACACATGTAAGTTTATACTGAAATCACTTACACAGCACATTGGATTACTGTATCAGTTCTAAAAGCGCTAGTATTTTACATGCACCTATAGCCACAACCTTCTTTATTACAAGCTGTTAGGTTTTAGTTGGGAACATTAAAATAGTTCTATGATGTATAGGATAAGGATTTGAACTCTGATCTTTCCACCACATTAACTTGGTCCAACCCGCCGCATTATCTAAGGCGCTATTCTCGTAGTAGACTAGACTGCCGGTGGTGGGGAGATAGAGGTTCGAATCTCAGGAGTGGGGGTTTCCAAAATAGTTTTCCACTCTCCCGTCACACAAATATGGGTACACTTCCACTAAAATACAACCTTCCTTATCCCTAAAACCACCATTGTAATTAGTACATAAGAATATAACCTGGACAGGTAGTAAGCTATGGTGCAAAGTCTGATATTTGTGAGAGTGAAAAGAGTTTCTACACTCACTGTTGTGAGTCTGATCAGTCAAAGGGTCCATTCATGTATCATATATTTTCTTATCCTTCAATCCAAACTCTGCTTTCAAGGAATGTAAAACTCAGAATATACAAAACAATAACCCTACTAGTTGTTCTCTATGGGTGTTAAACGCGGTCTCTTACCTTACATGACGAAAAAATATCCAGGGTGTTTGAAAAAAAGGGGCTTATAAAGATATTTGGTCTTAAAAGGGACGAAGCTACACAATGATTAGTTATATACCCTGTAATCATTGCAAGACATTGTTAAGATAACCAAGTTTCATAAATTACTGTGGGCAGGACACGAAGCACGAATGGGAGGATCTAGAACCATATTCAGGGTATTGACTGGCATACCCGGGTGGGAGGATAACATTATAATGCAACTGAAAGAGATAGGGTGTAATGAGGTGGACTGGATAGAGCTAGCTTAAAATAGGAATAGTTGGGATACTTTTGTAAGTGTGGCAATAAACTTTTGAGTTCTTAATGCCATAGAGTATGTAAGTTAAATCTAAACCCAAAGAAATCAATTACCTCTGATTTACAGTTTAGCCAAGAGATTATCTGATTTACTCTCATAAATGTTATATAAGTTTAAATGTAATAATTTTTAGGCATATCAAGGTGTAAATTCTATTTTGAATATCTAATTGTCGTATTTTCTGCTGTTAATACTCGAGTATAAAATGTTGATAGCCAAAGGTGAAAACATCATTTTTACAGAATTTCTGGTCGATTGCAATATTTACAAATTATTAGTAGGGTTGGTATTTTGATGATTTTGCAACTGCAAACCTGGAACGTTGTTCAAGTGTATACAAATGTGTTTCATAAGATACTTTGCTGATTTAAGTAGCTTTGTTAATGCATTTTTTTGTATTCTTCCGTATTTTTACGCAAATATGGCATTTTTAAATGTCTTTCGGTCATTTTCAGTCATTTTTTGTTATTTTTGAGTAATTTACCCATGATTAGAACATTTCTGCACACGTCATACAAACTGTGGTACCAAGACGGCGATTAGACTACTTACACCCCTCCCCCGTCTCTTCCTTCAAGCCGGTGATAGCTGGATAGCTCTTCTTCACCCTCCCCTCTAGTATTGTGGGGCTGTAAATGAACTTGTCTAAACTAGTCTGAGAAAGTTTGCAGATAATGGTGGCTCACTGTCTCTCTACATTTTTCAGGAGCTACACATGTTGCTATGTGAATTTCAACATTCAACATGCCTGAAGTGAAAGAAAGTGCCTCACATAAATTAAAACTTTTCGTTGCTGAATATAGCGAAAAAGTATTCTCTACTGATGGACGGATACTATATTGCAAAATTTGTGAGGTGAGAGCTGCCGCAGAGAAGAAATTTACTGTGCAGCAGCATGTCAAGAGAGAAAACACAAACAAGGTCTTCGGGGATTCCAGAATGAGAAAAAACTACAGCAAATGCTCTTTGGCCAAACCAGTGGGTCTTCAAAACATTCTGCATTTTACGAATTGTGCTGATATTCCCTTGAGCAAAGTTAACAATCTGAGATTGTGTGGCTTTATAGAAAAGTACACTGGGAAGTCTTTGTCGGATTCCTCCATACTAAGAAAAAATTATGTCAGCCGTTTCTATGAAAACACCGTGAAAAAGAAATGAGAAAAAGTAGCAGAAAAGAAAATATCGGTGTCTATGGATGATACAACTGACTCTTTAGGACGATATATGCTAGCGTAGTAGTAAGTACGATGGAAGAAGATGGCCCTGGTGAACATTTTTTCATCAATTGTGAACATTTAGAAAAAGTGAATTTTTCTACAATAAGCCAACTCTTTAATAGGTCCTTGAGCTTAATATGGCCTGATGGAATCCAACAAGACAATGTCCTGCTCTTCATGACTGATGCACCTTACATGATAAAGGCTGCTAATGCTCTGAAAGCGCTGTACTAAAAAACGGTGCATCTAACATGTCTAGCACATGCCTGTCACAGAGTTGCTGAAGAGATACGAGGGCAATTCATCGAAGTTGACCAGCTGATTGACTGCATGAAGAAAGTTTTTCTGAAGGCACCATCTCTAGTGGCATCATTCAAGTCAGAGGCCCCGAACTTTCCTTTGCCGCCGGCTCCCATTTTAATCAGGTGGGGGACATGGAACTATTACTGTGAGAACTTCCAAGTTGTGAAAAAGATCATCGACCCATTTGACAGCAATGAAGCAACCTCAATTAAAGTTGCGCAGGAACTTATTTCTGATCCTGAAATTGCAGGTAAGTTTTCCTACCTAAAAGTCGAATTTTGGATTTCTGCCCAGTGCCATTTTTTCCTTGGAGAAGTCAGCAGTGCTATTAGTGGATCAAATAGATTTGATAAAGAAAGTTGTGAATTACCTAAATATTGTGACTAGAAGAGTGGGAAAGGCTGAGCAAAAAAAAAAATTGAGCAAGTTTAAAAAAAATCAAGGATATGAAATGTTGTGATTAATTGCAGATATGTTATCAGTGAAAAACTTTTCCCTTGGTGAAATTTCAGGAGATTTTGAACAAAGCGAAGTAGTTTATTACAAGTATGCTCCTGTTGTGTCAGTAGAAGTGGAAAGGAGCTTCTCTATGTTTAAAGCATTGCTAGCAGAAAATAGAAAATCATTCTCTTTCGAAAATCTGCACATTATTTTTATTGTGCATTGCAATTCCAGACTGTTGAAATAAAAACTCTTAAGTCTGCCATGTCAAATTAAGCTGTCAAAAAATGTAAGTTGAATTTTTATGTCTTATCCTTGTTTTATTTTGGTTTAATTGTTTTAGTTAAGAAAATAAATTTTTTTTTTGTTTGTTTTGTAGAGGTGTTTTTTTAGTTTGGGTCATAAATGCATTTTTAATCAAGCATTTTATACAAATTTTTAGGTCATCAAAATCCTAACCCTAATTATTAGTCATGTAAAATTAGTGTTTTTATTAGTTTATTCTGGTATTGTTAAAAATAATTGGTATGGTTGCTTTGTAATTTTTCTTTTGATGTTGTTTATTTAGTATCCTTTTGCAGATTAATTCTCAACTGTCATAAACATATCTTAAAAAAATTGTCTTTACATTATAAAATTTAAATTTATAAGTATGGTACTTTTAGTAATTTGTCAGCCTATACAGCCCCCCCCTCCCCTCTGTAAAATGTATATTACTACCCGTTTAGACTATCCACAGATTTACATTAATGGGCTAAGGATGAGTAGGCTAAAATTCAGAGGAATTGTACTCGTATTTGTGTGGAGAGTAAAAAACCATTTAGGATAAAGCACCCTTAGATTACCCAACTTGGATATGAATCCCAATCTCCCCATTACCAACCAGTCTATTGTTAGAGTAATGCTTTAGACCAGGCATGTCAAACTTTTAGCCTGTGGAGATTATTACAAACGCTGTTTCTTTTTATAAACATTGTGGAATTAGGTATAAATGGAGGAAATCTGGTATGTGAGGTTTGCCATTATGATAGCTGGCTCAAACATGATATATTTTATTAATCTTCTTTGGCAAAGGAAAGTAAATTTCCTATACTAGGAATTGAATGTTGTGATTGTTAATTTACATTTAAATCGACAGAATTGACCATAGTTTGCATTTGGAAGGTAAAGTAGTCAATTTCACAAAAATATTTTATTTTGCGCATGTTATTATGTGGCAGCTCGTGAGGGAGGGCTTTAGAGTGGAATCCCTCCGAAAGAAAGCCAAGCCAACTATATTTTGAAATTCATACCAATTTTCTATCTTCTAATAAATTTTATTACACAATGAAAAATATAATTGAATAACATATTGCATTACATAATTTCCCGATTTTATTGATAGAGCCATAATCACATCAATGTGAGATAACAAGCACACCTGCTAGTAGCGGTAACATGCTCTTTGGTTATGGGCCGGCCGGCCGATCACAGAGCCCAAACTCTTTATGTGCCACAGGATGCTATGCGCAGATGGGAGGGTGAGCTTTTTTTCCCCCTAAGTTTCTGCCTTTTTCTCCCGCTCTTCAGACAGGGGAGCAGCTTTATAAAATGTATACAATAAATAAATACCTCAACTCTCATCAATTAGATGGAATTTTCAATCCAGGATAATACTAACAGTCTTCACTTACAAAGACAATATTTTGGAATGTTTAGAAAATATACACAGGCATTATAAAATTATATAACTCAGGAACAGTAACACTGGCTGCTGTGTTTGTTAACTGGCTTGAAAATAGAACTTTCTTGTTTTGGCTAAATTTTTATTCAAAAATAATCCCTCATGTTGATATATCGTTTAATCTGTTACAAGTTCTGCAAACCAATCCGGTGAGAGTTCATGCTGCTATTAACGATATTGAAAAGTTGATAATCGAAATACGCTACCCTCTGTATTTGATAGACAAGAGGAAAGAATTAAGATGTTCGCAGAAGGATTTACTCCTAGAAAAATATGACCGAATGATGCGTGTGTTAATATATCGGCAAAACAGGTTTGTGATACAGATGTATTCATATAAAAGATCACTTTGTATTCAAAAACCATCTATGTGGAGTAAAGATATTTCAGTTTGAGCGCCTCAATAAACATAAAAAAAAGGTATTTCTTTATATAATATTAACCAGACTTGCAGTGCATTTCTAATGATTGATCAAAATTATTTTATAACAAAGCTTAAAGTTTTTTGCTTAAGGTCAGAAATAACAGAATAAAATATGGCTGGCTGATTGAAAAAATTAAATTTTATAGTATCTTTTGGATTAGACAGTACATAATAACGCCTTATTAATTATTTTTTTCCTAGTTTGGTTTAATTCGAGTTATCAAATTGAATAATCTGAAATTTGAGACAATATTGATATTATCGAAGCTTCGCAGACTCCTAAATATATATATATATATAAACAGTTTTCAAATATTACCATCAGTGTACCCAAGTGGGATTCGAACCCCAATATTTATTTTAGTCTACTGCGAGAGTGATGCCTTAAACCATGCGGTCACCAAAGCAGCTAACAAAGATGTTCATATTAACTTAAAGATGTTTAAAATTAAAAAAAAACAACAAAAAAAACATTATTTTCTCTTTATCTATTCAAGCCGGACAGGACAGAGAGAGTAATGGCGTGGCAGTGGTGTTAGAGGAGAGGCTGGCAGGAAAGCTAATTGATGGAAGAGTAATAAAACTGTCAATAGTTTGGCTGGGGAGGTAACATTTCATCAAGGTGTATGCCCACCAGACTGATTGCACTAACAAAGAGAGAGAGAGAGGAATTCATGCAGGATCAGGAGAGAGAAATCAAGGGAGAAAGAACCATACTAAGTGGGGACCTAAACGCTCAAATTGGAAAAGAGGGGAAAGGTTACGAAGAGATCATGGGAAGTTATGGAGTAGGACCAAGGAAGGAGAAGACATGTTGGACCTGTGTTTGAGTAACAATCTGGTCAAAGGTAAGAAAAGAGATGTCAAACGTTCACCCGCTATAACTGGAATGGTCAGTATAATAGTCTTATACACCACATAATGGTACCTACATCTGAAATTAACAAACGTGAAGGTCATATCAAGTGTAAATGTAGAAGCGGACCGCAGAATGGTTGTAGCACATTTCAAGAGACTCCAACTAGGCAAGGCGGTGAGCAGTATAATTACTAGAACCTAATATTGGAAACTCGCAGATAGAGGGATGAGAGAAACATTCCAGGACTCAGCAAAGATTGAGTTACCCGAGGATGAACTAAGAACTGTGGCAGAAGAATGCAGAAGATTCAGAACAGCAATAGTAGAACCAGCAGAAAAGGTGTGTGGAAGAACATAAATAAAGAGGAAGGAAAAGGAAATGCCATGGTGGAATTAGGAATAGTAGAAGCTGTAAAAAGAAAAGAAAAAAACTTAGAGAGAGTAGTTTAAAGACAGAACAGCAGAGAATTAGAAAGCATGGAAACAGCAAACCAGCAGGAAAAATGATTAAGTTCGCAAAGGAGAAATCCTGGGGAGAGTTCATTATGAAACTAAAGGACAACTACAAAGAAAACAAGAAAATATTTTTTGGGTCAGTTAAAAATAAGACAAAGCCTAGAGAGATGCTGATTGGAGTGCTGGATACAGCTAGAGTAGTCCAGTGCAGAGAAGAGGTGATGAAAACTAGAAAGATTATTTTAAATAATTATTGGAGGGAACAGAAATAAATAGCATTAATTCAGGAAGTGGAAATTATAAAAAGCAGCAGGAGCTATGGGATTACATTGGTTATATTGAGTGATGCGATCGGTATGGAAGGAAAGAAAAATACCAGAAGATTGGAGGAAAGGGGTTAATGTGCCCATACGTAAAAAAGGGAACCAGTAAAAATGTGAAAACTATAAAGGAATTACATTGCTGTGAGACTATCTGAAAATACTGTATATTAAAAATTGCTCCTACAAAGAGTTGAGTGAAGAATAGAAGAAAAAGCAAGGGAAGAACAGTGCAGATTCCAGCAAAGAAGATGAGATTATGGTAAAGATACCATGATAGCCTTCAGTGACATAAAAAAAAATGGCTTATGACAAAGTACCAAGAGAAAGTATAACATTGGATTTAAGAAAAAGGGAAGTTGGTGAAGAGATTGTGGAACAAATATAGAACTTATATGATATGGACAGACACATATGTGACGTTAGGTCATGTTAAATTTGTTTACGATCCAAACCAGGTCAAAATTATAAATACAGATACTTGTCATCAACAGTATTAGAATTTCTGATGCAACGTTTGTTCATAATTTTTTTTGGCCCATTACCCTGATCTAAAAATGGTAATAAATAATATTCTTACGGCAGTGGACAGATTTTCTAAGTTTGTGAAGTTCGTACCGCTAAGTAAATCTACGACTCAGCAGACTGTAAGTGCTTTACGAAATAACATTTAAAAAAAATTTGGATTACCTTGTTTCATAGTTTACTTTTATGTCTTAAAAACATGGGTTTTCAGCCCGGTGTAAAACATTATACTACCGTGCCTTATTATCCTCAGCCGAATTTAAGCGAGAGATCCCATAGAAATTTATAATCTGCACTCGTAGCCTACCATAATCTCCATAATAGAGTGTGGTATTCTAATTTGCACTGGCTACAAATTGCCTTTAACTATGTCAAAAATATTAGTCATAAATATACACCAGCAGAAATGTTATGGGGCCATGAACTTTTGACAGCCCTGAATCCAAAATGGTTTCTACCAGTAGTGCAAAAAGGAAGGCCAGAAGGAACCTCCCTCCACATGTGAACTAACACACCCAAAAAGTTAAAACAGGCACAAGCTCGCGTGGATAAAAACTACAACAAAGACAGACATCCGAATCCTTATAAGGAAGGTCAACAGGTAGTTTACAAAATGCAGCAGATTAGTGATAAGGCCGCAGATATTGTGAGTAAATTGAATTTTCGCTGGTCAGAGCCAGTTGTTATAAAATTTATGAGTGATGTAACCGTTCAATCAGTAGATGCTAAAAGTGGACTACCTTTGCACCGTACTCATGTTTCACAATTCAAACCATGTCCTGTTGAGGTAACATCGTTTGGATAGGTTTTGTTGTTGTTAGCATATTTCTAAACATTCACCTGCCAAGGCATCTTTGACATGAACTCTGATAATAATAAATGAGTTTCTTGCATCTGTATTTAGTGTCAATATTAGGTATATTATACTCGAGATTGTATATAATATTAAAAGTTTGCACATGGATAACATAAATGTTGATTCGTATATTGCATGCCCCCTCCAACTTATTATATTTAGGAACAACAGTTGTGACCAAACCTCGTGCCCCTCATAATTCTATTATAAAATGATTGTTGGAAAGATTTCATTAAGTTAGTAATTGTATGGTTGTCTATGTTATGAAGAATTTCATTGGGTTGGCAATATTTTATAATTGTTTTTCTTTTGTCTTTCACATATAATGATATATAACCACTCTATTGTTTATATCAGATATAATATGACCTTTGCTACTAATATATGTGTATGTTTGTTATTTATCATTAATATTGTTATTTTCAGAATCCTAATTCACAATAAACACTTTGCAAATTAATATATATCATGTTTTAACATTTTTGTATTTTTTAACTAGTCAGAGTAGGCCTACTCACGTTCATTCAAGTTTTTATCTTTCTATATACATTTACGATTGTATTATTTATTCACATAGATATATTTTTTGTGCCTGGGGTGTATGTAGGAGTATGACATCAGACTCTACTACCACCCGTGCTCTTGAACGCTGAGCTCGCCGTGTATGGCGTTAGGCGGCAGGTCACGTGGTCTTGCTCTCTGGCTCCCACGCAGGCAGGACCACAGTTCAACTCTCATTCACTTACTATTTACTTTAACTTTTGGTCAGTCACAAACTAAGTTTGAGTCAGTCGAACAGGACAGTGCTTGCTTGCAGGTGAAACCAAATACTTGTATCAGACATTGTTCTTAGTGGATCAATCGTAATTGTAACACAAACCTCTAAACTGGTTTGGTCTGACAAAGTATTTTAGTCACCAATTAATAAACGTTCAATAACCTGGCATCGAACATTGCTCTTTATTAACCAGTGGTTATAACCAAAATCAGTACACTTCCGGTAACCAAGTGGTTAAAATGTGCAATGAACAAAAGAACAAATAAGAAAAGGGTAACAAGAAACCAACAAAAAAAGAAGGGTCCAAAAAAGGGTTTCAATATATTGTTGTGGTCCATCACTTGCCATTTAATTCTACTATAAATGTTGCTGAATTTTCTTGGTTTGGCGAACAACATTTGATTTTTCCTGACCACTTTTCCAGTATTTCATGTTGAGTGACAATTTGTTCATTTAATACATTGATAACATTTTTTAAATGCTTGAAGATATTAAGAATAAACATATTTATAAGTTATTTTCCCAGTATGTATAAGGTAACCAAACAATGTACATATACCAGATGCAGGGCCACGGAGGGTGGGGGCGTACTATGGGTACCATGGTACTGGACTCAAAACTTCCCAGGGGCCTGGCTCTGAGGTTTACAAGTTTGAAGTTATTTGTGATGGATGAGAGAAAATAAAAAATAAATGACATGCAATAAAGTAAAATTCTTACCAAACTAAGTAAGGATTAGTGCATGCCCAGCCCAGCCCATCCGCTGAAGGTTCCTCCACGAGAACAATGGCGCAACGGTGGCATAGCTGACAGAAAAAAGCAGCTCAGTGGTTATAAGACTTGGGTCGATCATTGAAAACTACCACTATGTCATTGTTCATGGCTATCTTGGGGGTCACGGTGCTCAGTCGTAAGGACTTGGCCTGGTTTATGAAGGTCAGGACGCGATCTAGGCCCGCACACGTTTCGTATAGAGCACTAGACTGTCTTTGCCATCTTCCGGTGCTGGCAGATCTCTAAAAATCCTGTCGGGTCTCCTCCACGGGGCAGCCCCTAGGAAATATGTGCGGACACTGGAGTCCAAAATAGCTAGGACCCTGATAAGCCCATCTGTGTGTGAGGAGTGGGGCTCCTCGACATGCACTAAGCGGGTGGTAGTGCATACTCGCGTAGCTGGGATAGCTGGTCAGGGTACTTGCATGAGGTCCCCACTGGGCAACTCCGGGCAGTCGGTCTCAGAGAAGGTGCTGAAGGGGCGGCAGCCAAGATTGCAGAGATGAAGTCAAAGTCCCGGAATGGCACTCGTGGACTTCAGTCCATGTGCAGCAAAAAGGTTCCGTTCCCGATGGGTCTCAGTAGTTGCACTGTGAAGGGCCACAGAGCCTACAGATAGTGTAGCTGGGAAGCCTTTCGGGGGTATCTCTTCAGAGATTTAGTTCAGATTATCCATGTTCCTGGCTACCCTTTTATTTACCAATTTTTTTATTTTATGACTACTGTTCCACAAACAATTCACACAACATTATCAATGGTTCAGTCCAGTCTTGTCCTCCACTTTGGATCAAAGTGTACCTCAAATTCCCAGAGTTTTTTTGTATGTGTGTAGAGAGTATTTAATAGAATAAATTTGGTCTGTGAAGAGATTTGGGAGGTGATTCAAGCTCAAATAAACTATAGTTTGAATAGTGTGCATCTCATTTCAGTGTTTAGTGGTTATTATTGTGTGCATTATTTATTTTGTAAAAATGAACGTGAGTAAAAACATTTAAAAAAATGTAAAAACACAAGTCTGGTAGTGCAAAGAGAAAAGAAAGGGTGTATTGTGTTAATAAAGATGAAAAACGGATACATCTAAAAATAACAAAATTCTTTGTGAAATCTGACCCCAGTAGCAGTGAGTCATAAGCCTATATTTGACCCTGGTCCTTGGCGTTTGGGAGAAGATGTAACTGTTAGTAGTGAGTCACAATGAACAATCAGCAGATAATTTTGCTCCCCCACCCTGTTCAGAGCAAACATTGGGGAATGTTATCCTAGTTTGAATGGTGATACCAAAGCAATGGCAAATGTGGATTGTGGCCAAAGTTCATAAATACTTTTCGACAAAACATTGTTTCACAAGTAAACCCTGACGCCAAGAAAATTTTGAGTGATTGTGCGAATTTTCCAAAAGATTTGTTTGGAAAAATTTCAGCAAATATTTGTTTTCAAAGTCAGCAAATAATCGCGAAAAATTTCCTCGTGATTGGTTAATTTGGCGCTTGTCGAAAGAGGCACTGTATTGTTTTTCCTGTTTACTATTCCAAAAAGTAAAAAGGCACTGCAGCTATTTATTTGCAAACATAGGTTTATGCCTTTCTGAAATTCCTTGGAAGAAGTTATATAAAAGATTACCAAATTATGAGGACATTAGTGAGCAGAAGGAGGCATGTGTGTTGTGGAAAACCTTGGAGCACTTGCTAAAAGGATTAAGAATCGACAGTGATATCCAGCGCCAAATTCAATGTGGAGCTGATGAATGGAAAGCCATTCTACGAAGACTGTTTGATATAACGTTATTTCCAACTTCTAGAGCTTTGCATTTTCATGGAGACAGTTCGAACATTGGTGATGTTACTAGGAATCATCTCAACAAAGTAAAGTAATGACAACTGAAGAGTTCGTCAAATGTACATTTTCATTACTTATCTTGGGAGAGTCAAAATTAACTCATTTCATTCTGTGAAATAAAAGTACTGAGAACTATATTTAAGGAGCGAGAGGAATCCGTCTATTATTCTATAATTTCTGATGCCACACCTGACGTTTCTCACCAGGAACAAAATGTTATAATTTTAAGATATTTTTTGCACAGCAAGGATAAAAATGAATTTGAAATAAAAGAAAGATTTGGTGAAATTTTGAGCTACAACAAAAAGACTGTAGTAAAATTGCAAAAAGACTTTTATTGGCATTGGGAACCCATGAAATACTGTAAGTAGATTGTCGAGGACAAGGCTACGACAATGAGCGAACATGTGTGGTAAAGTGAAGGGTGTGAAGACACTTATTTTAGAGAAAAATGAACTTGTGGTCCATTCATCGTGCAGTGCCCATTTTCTCAATTTAATCAGATGAATGCTGCGAAACTACACAATAAAATTCTTAATTTCTTTAGCTGCATCTTAACAACTGTAGAGATTATTCAGTGTCAGCCCTTATTGGTGGGAGTTACTGAAAAAATAAATAAGTACTTGTCTTTTTGACCTCAATATCCGAAACAAGATGGAGTGCTCGGATGGAAACCGCTAGTGCAGCCAGTCGGGAAACATCTTCCCTCAGTTATCAAGGCCCTGGATTCGATTTTAGAGGGACACAGCGAAGCTCGCTCCTTGATAAATTTCTTCTCGTTTACAAGTTTAATAATGGGTGTCATTTGATACAAAATACTGTCTTGTATCAATGAAATCGACATTGTCCTCCAGGTCAGAGGGCCTAACCTGAATGAGGAAATGTATCTCCTCTCCGACTTCAAAAAGGCCTTACAAAAACTCAGAAACATTTGGAATGAAATTATGGCAAAAACTCGTTTGGGGTTGCAAGCAACTTGGATTTTCGATAAAAAGGAATCTATTCACAGTTGAAGGAGGGGATGATTCGGTTAGTTTTAATCCTGTCAATAGCGCTGAGCCTGACTTCAGGACCCATGTACTTTATGCAACTTTAGATTTTATTATCAATGACCTAGACACCAGATTCGAAACACCAAAATCCATAGCCCAAATATTCAGTCCAATTTTAAAGTATTTAAGTTTAGATAAAAGTGAACTTGAAGTAAAATGCAGTGAGTTTATCAAAAAATCCAACTCACCATGTTCGGAAAAAACAGAGAACTTGTGCCATTAGAATTGGTAAACGCTATTCAAACATGTGTGTGTGACAAGGGGAAAGGTCGTTCAGCTGGCTAGGTAACCAGCTGAAAACTTGGCAAAGGGCTTCGACAGGACAAGAAAGACTTAAGTCAATGGACCTCCTCTGTAGTGAACATGAGCTTGCATCTTTGCTGAGCTACGACAATAGTATTCACGAATTTGCCATAGAGAGAGCAAGGAAAGCAAAATTATGTTTTAGGTGCGTTTTTTATTTGTAATGACTACTTCTAAAATGAAAGAGTATTTCAGACTTGATTTACTTAATCCAAAATATAATATGGTTGATTGTTAGAGTCTTATAAATGAGGAAAGGGGCCCGAGATTTGGCCTTGGTACGGGGACCAGTTTGAGCACCTGGCGGACCTGATTTCATGACAATGCAATCCATTTTGTTAATGTACATGGGGGGGAAAAAAAACATCTTTATGTTTAGAATGCAAAAAATAATAATTTTAAGCTATGTATTTAAATATTGCTTAAATTAGTCTTAGTTTTAATTAAATTTCCTGATATAAAAACACTACCCGGCTATTACAGGTTTTACCTGCCTACAGCCACCATGTCTATGAAAATAACTATAATTAAAAGCACAACAATCAGATTCAAGATTCAAAAGTAAATTTTAGGCTTGGATTTAACTCATTTGTATTAAATTCGTAAGTGACTCGTCTTTTAAAATACTCGCAATATAGTTTACGAGTGTGGACATATTTATAAATATACCAATGTGGATACCATAGAATCATTATCGGGTGATTATTAGTGCATCAGCAATTAATTGTAATCGGCAATTATTATGTCCGATTAATCGTTTTTTAAGTAAAATTTAAAGTAAAATTTTCCAGGTGGGAGATTAGTAATTAAAAAAAACCACTTATATATACACTGCAGCCGGGTTGCGAGCAATGCAAAGATTACATAATCAGATAGAGAAATATTAGTTCATACCGTTGATAAAACTAACAATCTAGTTACAACTTTTGACGGTTAGGCATAAAATCTTTTTGTACAAATTACATTAACTGTTATAATTCTCTTAAGCATATATCCCAATTGTTATTAATAAATAATCGATAATCGGTGTAGATATTTGTAGCATGAACAATTATTTTAAATAATAGGTAATCAGTATCGGTAATCTGTTTTACTGAATAAGTACACCTCTAGTTGGAAGATATTAAACATGCCGCCAAGTAACATGTGGTGAAAATTGTGCTTACTAATTAATTTGTACTCTTAAAATTTCAACTGAGAAGTTTCATAAGTTAATGTTTTTCATATTTAAAAAACCCATATGGGTTCAATCCTAGTGCTTCCAAAATTTATCTGTGAAGCAGTGGGTTTGGAACAATGTCAAAATCAGCCTCATGAGAACAAATGAGGAGCTAAGTGAATGAAGTAACATCCCTAGTTTATAAAACTAAGATTAATGACCAGAGGGCTTGATGTGTTGACCACATGACAACCTCTATCTGTGAATATTTGTATTATCATCGATAACGGCGGCGGCCACTCTGTCAATATAGCTCACTTGCAGGCTTACGCCATAGAGTTTTCTTAATTAAAAAAAAATATATATATAAAAGTTTAAACTCCATGATTATTAACAGCAGCTTAATTTAAGGTGCAGGGATGAGGAAGGTAATTTAGAGACAGTCCACCCATTTTGCCATGGAAGGAGGATGAGAAAATTACACATGAAACAAACGAGTTTGGAATTTTGACCTTCCTTTCACTGGCAATCCACTCCATAGTGAAACTGAAACCTTAAACTATGGTAATATTGAAAAAAAGCAAACATAAATAAAAAAGTTATCATTTCAGGTTGATAAGAAAATAAAGAAAGTTGCAATTGCCATTAAAATTAGAATACTAGCGAGCAGTTTGTCTGCATAAGTTGAGTAAAGAGATAATTGTTAATATTCAGTGGCGTATTCTTTGTATATGCTAGTCCTGCACCGCATACCAATAATTATTTGCAAAAGATGTATACTTAGAAAATCAGTATTTGACAATTTTCTGATATATTGTGTTTTGAATCATTCTTCTTTCAAGTGCTCTTATCTACCAACAAACTCCAAACGCTTGTTGTTCGAGAAACGCAAGCTAGCCTTCACTTCAGGACAAAGAGGTCCTAATGACCCGGTCCAATGTCTATGTGACAGCCAACCCTCCTCTCCCCAAATCCCAAGCATAGGGCAGTGAACCGAGGGTTGCTATTCTCGAACAGCATGCAAGGCGGCACTTGTGCCAAATGATGAAAAATAAATCTAGTTATCAATTACTATTATGATTAATTATTATAGCCTAACATATTTAAAGTAAAATTATATTAAATTAATCCATGTAAAAAAAAAAGCTAGTACTTGTACCGAGAATTAAAATACAGTTTTCTTAAACAATTTCGGTGCAATACCTTTGCATTATATAATAATTTTTCTATATGTATTTGGCAACATGATTTCCACCCCCCAGCAGTTGAGAGTAGTAGAGGGATTCTTTTATTTTGAACTGAATTAATTAGTGCTCGTGGCTCTCTGGCGTTTAGTAGGTCTTTTTGGAATTTTGGTTGCGTTTTTAGTTTATTTATTTTATCCTAGATTGTTGTCTAGGCTTTTGTGATTTAATATCGGTGTACTGTATATAAACAATGATTTATATTTTAAGGAAACTTGTATATTTCTATTATTGCAATATGATTAAAGAACTGTCCAGTGGAGGATTTATTAAATCACTCATTTAGTAGTAGATCTTATAGTAAAAACATTTTATATCTAATAGAGGTAGGCCATGTCCATCTGTGCCACTACTCGTAACAGAACATAAAAGACAAAATTGTGAATATGTTAGACATTTTAATATTTCAAACTATGATAAAACAAAGTGGTCGGAAGGTAGTTCTAAATTTAATAAGTTATTTTATTGGTCTTGTTTGCTTTTATCTAACGAGTGTACTGTGTGGACAAAGAAGGGTTTTGGGAACTTAAATGTTTTAACAAAATCTGTCCTAAAACATGAATGGTCAAAGAACCATATTAGTGCTCACCTTCAGCAAAAAGCTTTTGGTAGGACACGTATTGATTTACATTTGAACAAACAACTAAAGATTAACATGTCTCAACATAACGAAAAAGTTCGGAAAAACAGACAGATACTCGAGCAACTCATTGATGCCGTGTGCTTTTTAGCTAAAAAAAAAAGAGCTACCATTTCGTGGTCAAGATGAATCAGAAGATTCTTTAAACAAAGGAAATTATAGGGAACTCTTAGATTATGTAAGTGAATATGACTCTTTGCTTGCATGTATTGAGTGCCGCAATCCTTGAAGAAGTGTCTAAAATACATTTTGTGGCGATATTGTTGGATGAAGCAACAGCTGTCAGCAACAAATCAAAACTATCATCAGTTGTTCGTTATGTAGATGAAGGTGATAATGTGCAAGAACACTTTCTGCACTTTGCTGACGTGAGTAAAGACAGACCAGCTGTAGCTTTGTGTGAACATGTCCTCAAGTAGCTAAATATTTTAATTTTGGAGAAAAGTTAGTTGCTCAAACTTACGATGGTGCAGCTGTGATGTCAGAAAATATTGGTGGATTTCAAAAGAAAGTACGCAAACATTATCCATGAGCATTATTTGTTAATTGTAACAGTCATGTTCTTAACTTAGTGCTTCAACAATCTGTGTTGTGTATTGCTCAGTGTCGCATATTTTTCCAATCGCTCTCTCTCTCTCTGGTCTAGCAGCTTTTTTTTTTCAAAGTCAATAAAATGAAATGAAGCCCTAACAAAGTTTGTTGATTAAAAAAATTGCCAAAAGTAGCACCTACTGGTTGGAATTTTTCACCGTGACTTGTAAACACTGTGCATGAGTTCAAAATGTGTTTGTTAAGTTTTTTTGAAAAGATTTTAGAAAATCCAGGGGACTGGGACAGTGACACAATTGTTCAATCACAAGGATTTCTGTCATTTTTAAATAGTTTTGAAATGGGTTTCTTGATTGTAATTTTATCTAGTATATTTTGTAACACTGATATATTATATAATATTTTGCAATCCAAAAGTATGGATATTTCATATTCTTTTAAGAAAATTTCAGAAAAAACCTTAATTCAAGAATTTAGGGACAGTGGATTTGAAAAGTTGTGGGAGAAATCATTCCCTGCATTTCAACCAGATCAGCACAAAAAAAAAAGAAGAGAGAGACAGCTTTTAAATAATGAGCCTAACCAAAGCTTCAAGCGGCTATTTAATGAAATTTGTGATCATCTTTTGATACAAATTACTGATAGGTTTTCATCATTTCATGATCTGTATTTCATTTCTCTTTTGGATTATACTAAATATAATATTTTTACTAATAAAAATACATTTCCTGAAGAGCATTTTAACAAATTGAAAGGTATATATGGTCCTATCTTCGACTACATTCGACTTAAAAATGAGCTTGCTGTCTTGTATATTTCGAATGAATTTCAAGCTATGTCTGCAATGAAGATTTTTACATACATGAGACCAAATTATTTAGACTCAGTAACGCCAGAAGTGTATAAATTGGCTACCCTAATATGGACAATTCTGTCCACTACAGCAACTGTAGAGCAAACCTTTTCTGCTTTGAAAAGAATAAAAACTTTCTGTAGATCAAAACAAGGCGAGGGAAGATTAACTGGACTATCAATGATTTCAAGTAAAAAAGAGCTTCTTAAACATTTAAGAAAGAATACTCCCTTCAAAAATAAAGTAATTGACCACTTTATAATGAAATCCCGTAGAATGGACTTCACTTTCAAATAAAGTTGGACAAAAAACTATAATTTGTGTGAATATAAGTGACAGTTTTACTATGTTGATCTTTGTAGCCTATATTCTAGTGTGGTGATATTAACAGACACTCTTCTAAGACAGGTGCACCATCTAGCAGAAGAGGTAAGAATCCTTACAGACAATAAATTAAACAAGTCATGGGGGGAAGGGAGGAGAGACTCTGGCATGTGTGTGGGAGGTAGAGAATCTTGACTCCACCTCTTCAATTTCACTGATGGACATGAAAAATGAGCTCTAAATAGCCAATATTTCATATTTTTCATGCGAATACTACAGAACAGCATACCTCTTAAATTTATCAGAATACGCCACTGTTAATATTTCGCTAACTTCACATAATACAAATAATATTTTTCTCAATGTGCTTAATGTTGCAACATAATTTCTTTACTAACAAATTGAAATAAATTGTATATTTTTTCAAAGACGTAAAGAAAAACAAACATTTCAGCAAGTAATTTCTAAAATTGAACAAAGTATAGATTAATATAAAAATTATATTTTATAGTTTATTTAAAAAATATTTATCTACAATAATATAATTTATCTAATGTATTTTAAATATTAATAAAATGACTCGGAATTTAAAATTGTTAACATATTTATAATTGTAATAATATAAATTGTTAGTGAAAATTTATATTTGTTAGAGTGGGATTATATTAGAGTTAATCTATTTATAGTATTTAAGAGGAAAGCAGTGTTATTTATTTCGTTTGATAGATTATAAAATAATATTTCGTTTTGATAGACAAAATATTTACAGTAAGATCAAGTAACATTTTAGAAAACATTCTAAAATATCAAGTTTTAAGTAAGGTAAATTGAGAGTTAAGACGATAAGTTAATCTAGAAACTAGCAAATTTAAGTTCTAAAGTTAAGTTGTTATATTATCCACTTTAATAACAACTTAACTTTTGAACTTAAATTTGTTATTTTATAGATTAACTTATCTAAGTCTTAAGTCTCTTTTAAAATCAAGTAACTATGGTAATAAAAACACATCCTATTTCAATCAATTCAAGCTACACTTCAATTGCTCAGCACATGGAAAGAGTAAGAAAAATATAGCAATAGCTAACTGTAAATCAAACAAAGGAAAAATAGCGCCAAACGGCTATTTTTGGATTAAACTTTGAAAAGAGGATTGCTCTAACCATGCCACCATAGTCAAGTTAGTGTTTTACAATCTTCTGCTTAAGTGTTGTGTTTTAATTGTGAACGTTGAGGCCTACAGTTTCCTGGTAAGTGTGTAGGTCCCCCCCCTCCATCCTCTTTTCAATGTTAGATTTAATTTTAAATTAAGTACTAATTTATAATTCATATAATTTTCAAAGTTAGATTTAATTCTAAATTAAGTACTACATTATAATTCATTTAAATTAAAATGGTATTTATTTTTGTTCCATCTGTACCTGTTTGGGCTACACATATGTACATTAATTATGCTAATATGGTAGGGGTGGGAAGGCAGAATTAAGATTAAATGTACCCACATATGCATGGAAGAAGAGTGGGAAACAATATATGGGAAAACTTCCTTCAGTACACTTAGCCGAAATTTTAACCCTGGCCTTTCTATGCAAACCAGACTAAATGAGCTTGATATCTAGACTGAGTTCCCCCCAGGACAAGTTTGTAGTAGTTGATGCATTGTCAATCTTAGATTATACTATTATACCAAACTTCATGTTAGAATCATCATGGAACACCTCCAGCTTGCCGGGTAGGGTGTTTGCAAACAAGCTATCGCCAACGCTGTCCATCCAGGAACATTCCTTACATCACTTTTCTCAAACACTTTCTTCTCTACATCTTCCTTTATCTAATCCACCCACCTTCTTTTGGGTTGTCCAACTGGTCTCCTACCTCTCATGGTGTTTTGTGTTTTACATTCCTTTCACAGGGCTAAACCACCTTAGTCTTAATGATCTTAACCTTTCCTCCATTGATTCCTTCACTCCTGACTCTTCTCTCACGTCCTTGTTACTTATTATCTCTCTCTGTGTCTTCTAAAAATTACATTTCACATGCTAGCAGCTTATTGCAAGTCTCTAAACTGTACATTAGAATGGGGACAAGGTTTAACTTGTATAGACTGATATTGGCTCTCCCTGGCACCTTCTTGTACCACATTAGCTGTCGTGTCTGTTGAGTACTTCCTGCTTTATGGTTCTCTCACATTACCCAGGTACTTAAACTCGTATTATGTGGCAGTTGCCCTTTACTGATTTTCAACTTTGTTTTACTCACATTCATCTTCTACTTTTTTAACTCGGAGACCCATTTATCCGGTCGTTCCTTGGTTGGAATCTTTCCCATACAACTAAACATAAACTTCTTACACATCTTCTAAATTATTTGGTGACTAATATCTAAAATAAAAGTCATGGCACTGATGAAAGCGCACCTAACCCTGACTCAGGAAGCAGAACTGTCTGCTCTTTCAAACTTGATTCTATTGCAGTTTCTTAAATATCAGCTCCCCTCGCCCTTCCATTTCCTTTTTTTTAATCATTTAATATCACTATCTATTTGGGTTTTACACATATCAACTAATTAGGCAAATTTACTAGAGATGAAGAAGTTTGAATTTAGAGGAAGTGTACCCACATTTGTGTGAAAACCCATTCAGGAAAAACCACCCTGAGATCCAACCCCCAGTCTATTGTGAGAGTGACGCCTCAGACTATTTGCCCATTGAATCAGTTCCCCTTCATTCATTCAGGGATTAGTAGAGGCAGATGTTGGCACCAGAGAGTACTCCACAAGAGTGGTGATCAAAGAGGAAAAATAAGGGTTTAGTTTGCCAAAATAACCAATGTTGGACAAACTCCGTGATATGAATACATGCCAGATGTTTAAAGCAAACCAATAATGACTGACAAACTTACACGGGGTGGACTGACGGATTCCAAGAGGCCCGGGAATGCAAATATTATGGCTTTTAGCATGTATTGACACCTACTACTGAAGCTCTATTTCATTGTAAGCTGAAGTGATGAAGTGAAGTATTTATATCTTTATTATTAGGCAATTTAATCTCGAGACCATGTCAGCAACATTAATGATATGATCAGTTTCTACTTTCTACTGACATGAGCCAAAATGCTTCTAAATACTTTGACCAAAGCTTGGTGTATTTATTGATGTATTTAAGTTTGTAAAATGATCCCCCCTTTCCACTTGTGTAGATCACTAAACAGATGATCCTAAGTTTGTTTCTATAGGTTTTTTTATAAACAAATGGGATAGTTTTGAATTTAAGGCCATCATATATCTTCACAAATTTTGTATTCCGGATGCCTCAGACTTATTAATTGGAACGTTTGATTACAATTTAATAAAAAAAAAAAATAATCTAGAATTAAATTAATATATTTATTTTTGTTTAAATATTTGTGGCAGCCCAAATCAAACCAGCCAACCGGGATATCTCCCGGCGGTCCAGTCCAACCCTGAACCGACACTACTCTATATCATTTTGAATACATAACTAATTTAAATTATGTTTGGGGTTAATGGGACAAGGTAATACATTTTCCCAAGAATTTTCAATCTATCAAGACTACTTTTTTTTTTTTACTGTCCATGGTTTTGTAATTTCCATTATACTTCCCATTATAAACATGCAGCACTAAAGAGTGCCTTCATTTTATTATTGACTTTAATAGCATTTGTGCCACGAAAACTAAAATATTGTCTTGTGATTATTTGTGTGTACAAAAGGTCACACAATCAGGTTTTTAATTAATGAGTCATCGTTCCCAAGCAAACCATATTAGCTTAATAAAGAAACAGGTTTGAACTTCAAAACTAAGGATGTCTTCTTCAAATAGAAGAGCCTTAATTTTTATAGAAACATAAAACACATACCAATATGTACTTGTTTGTACATATTGGTCATAAAAAAATCTAATACTTTGATTAAAATAAATAGCTGTAGAGTTAAAACTTAATCAAATCAGGTAACATAAAAAAATGAATAAAATAAAAAAAAAATTAATATAATAGGAATAAATATTTTTGAATTCTTAAACTGGATTTGTTGAAAATTCATGGTAGTACAAGTTGTGTAAACTGTTTGGAAGCCAAGAGACTCCATATTATAGACTACATTATATTTTCACTAAATAGTTTGACATACTTTCATGTTTTCAACAAAACAATAAAAGGATTGTAGTTAAAGTCCATTCACTGCATGAATTGTTTTCTGAAAGGCCTTTTTCCCTACCAGAAAGCTATTATATAGTAGGATATTGGTAGGAAAAAAGACCTTTCAGAGAGTAATTCCTACCGTGAATGGAGTATAGGAATACTAACATTGCAATACTGAATTAAGTATTTCAAGTGTTATTCATAGTGTTGAAATGACACCCGGGTGAAAATCCCAGGTCAAAAAAGTCTCATAATATCAGCATGGCAGCAGATTAAAGTTATCTTTCACTGGGGAAAAAAAACTAAATAATAACTACAGTAATCACAGCTTTCAGGATACTAATATATTATATTATTGGTTTAAAATCCTGCGATGAGCTTCCCACATGTGGCATTTTATCCGTAATGGATGATCCAAGGCCGTGTCGTAGTGACGTAAATATATAAAATAACGTAAATAAAAGACCAAGTAAAAACGCATAAAAATAAAATTTCACGTATTATGCATTAAACTTGATATTTAATAAAATATATAGTATAACATATTAAAATGAGTGTGTGCAATTTATTTTATAAACTGAATATTTCTCACTAATATTATTATATTTTTTGCAAAAAAGACGAGTTTCAAGTGCGGCACTAAGAATCTCCTGAAAGCTGTGGTCATACACAGTGATAAATAGAAATAAGCATTCTCTTTGAGGTTGAACGAAGTAACCTATCATTTTTCTTAAGTTTATATAGAAATAATAAAATTATATACGAACTGTACAACGCCACACAAACGATAATGAATAATTATATACATCTGAGGCTTCAAACGCTTGAAAACCAAATAAACACCATTGTAGTTTACGAGTAAAACGCATTGGCCATTTCTGTGACAGAAAGGTCAAGCTGCTGACCACTGTCGTGCATGAGTGTACTCCCGTAGTGTTGGGGTTGCAATGTTGAGCGTGCACGCTGGAGGGAGGAAAGATGGTGTTCAC
Organism: Timema poppense; assembly: GCA_902141375.1. Lineage (NCBI taxonomy): Eukaryota > Metazoa > Arthropoda > Insecta > Phasmatodea > Timematidae > Timema > Timema poppense. The sequence goes on along the minus strand of CABFOV010003187.1, from coordinate 17,952 downwards.
CCATGCCTCCGCCTCCAGCACCATGAAACGTTCCCATTGTATGGTGATGGCCAATGGCCCCCAAAGATTGGGGGTTCAAGGAATGGGGAAGCAGCGTCATGCGACCTCCTGCTGTTGGGTCCTTTCCCCCTCGTGCGGCTGCGTTCAGGAAGTGCTGATGCGTGTTGCTGAAGTCCTGCACAGACATTATTACAATCTCATTGCCACTGGTGTTGTAATCCTGTGACAAACAACACAAAAAGTCAATGGGAATAAAAGTTGGTCCATCATAAACAAATTCAAATAACTAAAACTAAATAAACTGTGGACAAAAAAATGAAACAAAAAGTTTAAAAATGAAACAAAATGTAATAAATGTTAAGTTTATTTCAACAAGAGTGCGCATGAGGTACACACACACACACATTTTAAAATAAAATAAGTGAAATGTATTTGAAATTGTATTTAACTAATGGGGTTTAAAATGTGTGTATAAAAAGGGAGAAGATTAAAAATGCCAATAAGCTCAAATCAGGTGGCATATTGTAAGTTTCTAAATTCATTTGAAAAAAATGTATAGACCTTGAAATTAAAAAAATACCTATTCAAAAAAAATAAAGTTTTAAATAGGGCTAGGCCGATCAGCCCTTTATGGCCCATCTACAACCAACATACTTGCTTGTTAGACTTGCAATTATGCAATCGCAAACATACTTGTAATTACGCTTCTCTTAAATACAAAATAGGCTGCCTACAATGAAAAGTCGCAAGACGTAATTTCAACAAATAGAAACAAAAGCAGAAATCACCATAAAAATAAAATTTCATATTAACGTTTTCAAGTAAGAATTTTTTTTTTAATATTTAAATGGTTAGATATATATATGATTTTAATAGAAAATCCTCTATTCATTTCTACACATTTCCAAGATCTGTTGTCATAGACCAAATAACTTCATATTATTTAATTTTAGTAATCCTTCCATATTTGGTTTTTATTGGTTGAACGCAAGCCAACGCAACTACATAAACGCAAGAGATGGACAATGTTCATCTCCTCCAGACAAGCTGGTCCGACAGTTCCGACATACGATTGTGTTTGGGTAGGCTATTGTAGGCAGACAAAATTACGTTATTGCGTAGTTGCGAGTCCGACAAGCGAGTGTGTTTGGTTGTAAACGGGCCATTAGTTGACTAGGCCAATGTTGATCATAAGTTACAGATCTTGTTGATCACTGATGCCGATACTTTGGTTTATTGTTTTAATAATATTACAAAGGTAGAATATAAATAAATACACATACAATTTTGAATATACACAATTTTTTGTTTATCAAATTCTTAGCAAAAATATTAATAGGTATAAAAAATAATCATAACAAAAAACTCAAATGTGATGTGGCAGCTATTTGAAAATGGAGAGGGGCAAGTACAAGGTATGTAAGTCTTTAGATCTCTTTGATATAAATCTATAATGATCAACCGTGAGCATAATTTATAATAATTATTTTTTAACTAGAAAATGTTATTCAAAGGCTAAGATGCTGTGTATTTGTTTACATATTTACCATGAAGAGTGGCTAACAGCTATTATTATTTATATTTTAGATAGTAAACTTTAACCAAACAACAGTGATATATGAGAAATTAGATATTTTAAAGTAATTATATAAAGTAATCAATCAATACTAACAAAAAATATCAAATAAGTAATTAATGCAAAAAAATTATCGAAGCATTCCAGTAGACATGAAAGTGTGTTGAATTTTTTTTTCATATACTGTAACCCTTTAAATTTACCCTCTCATTCTTTCACACTTTTTATTGTCTGTTACTCGCCTCGGTGGCATAGTTGGCTAATGCACTAGTAGTGTTGAGCTCGACTGCTGAGGGCGGGGAGGTCCAGGTTCAAATCTCGGTCGGGTGACTGGGGGTGGTTTTTCCTAAATGGTTTTCCACTCTCCGCGAAAATGCGGGTTCACTTCCTCTAATTCAACCTTCCCAATTCCTAATCCATTAGCGTAATTAGTACTTAAAGCATATAGCCCGAATGGGTAGTAAAACACAGTGCTAAATAATAAAATATAAATAATAATATTGTCTGTTGCACCTAAGTGTCTACCAATATAAATGTCTTTCACTTTCCCTCACTTGCAAGCCATCAAGTATGAATTATTTCAAAGAGGACCAATAAACAACCCTCACTTCCCCTTTATAACTTTACCCATCTTACCTTCTGGGAAGGCAACTAAGTATAATTATTGTACCAGATACATGTACAGTAGAGTGGCCAGTCTTATGGAAAATATTTGGTGTTGGTTTCTTTTTGTTAAGTGGTCCCCACAGGAAAATAATTTAAAGGCTAATGTGGTATTTAGAAACTACCAGGTCTCCAAAACACTTTCTGATATACAAGCTTGCATTTGCCACACAATGTTTTTTTTAGTTGCTTCTTACTACCTGTTCAGGTTATAATCTAGTGAGTTAGGGGTGAATGTAGAATTTAGAGGAAGTGTACTTGCATTTGCATTGAGGAAGAGTGGAAAAGCATTTAGTAAAAACAATCCTCAGTACATCCAACCGGGATTCATACCCCAATCTCCCTGACAACGACATTCTAGTCTACTGCAAGAGTGACACCTTAGCTTAAACCACAAAACACACCATGCAGAGTGGCTCTATTCAGTTGGAACTACCCATGAATCAGTTCTGCATCGGTCAGGTATACTTCATCCATGGTAGGAATTACTCTCTGAAAGGTTGTTTTTCTTAATATATTTCTGACAGGGAAAAGGGCCTTTCAGAAAACAATTCCTACGCTGAACAAACTTTATGTGTCCGTTTATTGTTTTGTAAAAGAAAAGAAAACCAATAATACGGGTCATATAAAGTGAACTCCACATGTCATTCTTCATAGCACCGGCATGCAATGGATACTCATGTTTTACATTAAGATTATCAATAACGCGCAGATACGGGTTATGCGGGTTTACATGGCCACACAGATGGAGCCATGTTTAAACCATAAACCATTACGAGTCCAATGTTTTGGGATGCTGGTCAAGAAGTTGCATGAACAGCTAATGACCCGTTATCCTATCTAATTGTAATAATCACACATTTCATAATTAAGGAGGTTGCAATTCTCAAGTCATAGCTATAAGCTAAGGAAAAATGCAACCCAACATGTAGAGAACAATGTGCTGGTCCCTTGAAATGATTTTAACAGTGAGCTCAGCAGCTGTTGCGTAATGTCCTGTACCGTGCCATCCGAGTGCCTCCTACATGCTGGTATAAAATATATGCTTGTTTCCAATCTCTTCACTAATATCTGAACTTAGGATTTTGTTGTTGTTGCTTCAAGATTGATACTTAAATACATTATGAAACACCTTGGGGGACTTTGTCACTCGGTATGTGGGAATGAGGAATATATGCTACATGGTTTTGTCTATTCCATATACAACACACTGGTCCTTACATAGCTGCACAAACACCTATGCGTGGATAATACCATTACACATGCAGGGGTTAATCTACCAGCTTATATTAAAATAAGTTCATAAATTAAGATAAATATCATCTATGAGGAATTAACTATCCTCCATATCACACCATGACATGCAAGATTTATAAATGATTGGTGAAGCAACTCAGATGTGTACATATGAAATTAAATATTTTCAACATTATCTATAAGATTGTAACAATTCAAAATCATACACCCGCAAAGCAAACCCCTCTTCCCAGAATCAAAACATTTCGAAACTTGGCTTTAAAAAATACCAAGCTACAGTAGTAGCCAAGTGGAAACAAGTCTTAAAATCAGGGTGTTTGATTATTTGATAGACCTGGTGAAATAAATATTAACCAGCACCACATCATACTACTCGTCCGGGTTGTATGCTTATATACTAATTACACTTGTGGTTTTAGGCAGGATACAGGTTATATTTAGAAGAAGTGTCCCCACACTTGTGTGGAGGGAGAGTGAAAAACCACTTTCAGCACACCTGAACTAAAATTTAAACCTCGATCTCACCGTCATTGGCAGTCTAGTCTACTTCAAGAATAGCGCGTTAAAGCATGCAGTCACCGAAGCAGGTCAGTGCAAAATTTCTTTAAATGAGAGCGTGACACATCAAGGTTATTATTATAATAGTTCTTAAGTTAAATTAATAAAGTTTTTATAATGTAGCCCCACAAACTCATTTCTTATTTTGGTGTGTTTACAAGGACTTAGCGAAAGTAATCAAAATTATCATCATCATTTGACATTTATACCTCTGAAGGTCATCTGACACATCCTCTTCCATTTCTGACGATCTCTTCAAAACATCCTCCATTAGTCACGCGTCTCCACTCCGCTCCTTTAGCTTCCATGTCTTTTTGCGCTTATTTCATCCATCTTGTACATGGTCTTCCAATACATCTTCTACCCTTTGCTTTGTTATGTAAAGCTTTCTTAAGCATGCTGTCCTTCTGCATTCTTTTCACATGAGCTAACCACAGTAACCTTTTTCTCTTCAGTATTTCTTCTAGTAGTATAACTTTTAAACCATCCCTAATTATTTCATTCTTTAGCCTGTCGTTTCTTGTTACATTCTCAATACCTCTGGGGAACTTTATCTCTGCTGCCTGCAATCTACTTAAATCTCTCTTTGTCCATGTCCAGGTTTCAAAGCCACATGCCATTATTGGATGATAGTATGCCTTTTATAACAAAGTTTTGGCCTCTTTTCCTATATTCCATCGCCAGATTATATCCTTAACCACCTTGTAGAATCGTCCATTCTTCCATATCCTTTGTTTTATTTCTGTCCGGATCTTACTTCCTAGATAGCAGAAATATTCCACCTTTTAGAGTTCCTTTCCAATGATTGTTACTTTCTTTGCTGGGTTTGTGTTTCTAGCCACCTTCATTATCTTGTTCATTTCCAAGTTCATGTTCGATCCATATCGTTCCATCACTCCTGTGCTTTAGCTAGTTCTCTCTCCAAGTACTTTTTCATATTCTCCCATCGTCCACATATGTCATGACCTTCAGTTCCCTTGGGTTTCTGTGACCCTGGACTTAGGCTATGATTTCATCCATTATAATATTAGATAGGATTGGTGATAAAACACTACCCTGTCCCACTCCCCTTTCAGTTTACAACCAATCAGAGTGTTTATCTTATATTCTTACACAAGTTTCACACTTATTATATATATGTTCATTATTTGTTCCACAATCTCTTCACCAACTCCGATTTTTCTTAAAATCACCCATATACACCCTCTTAGTACTTTGTCCTAATCCTTTCTTTATGTCAATTAAGGCTATCGAGGTATCTCTACCACATTCCCATGTTTTTCAATGATCTGTCTCAGTACAAAGATTGAATCAACTGTAAATCTTCCTTGGCAAAATCCGCACTGATCTTTCCTTGCTGTTTCTTCTGTTCTTTGATTATCTTTTCATACATTTTCAGACAGTGTCAGAGCAATTTAATTCCCCTGTAGTTTTCACATTTTTACTGGTTCCCTTTTTTACATATGGGCACATTAACCCCTTTCCTCCAATCTTCTGGTATTTTTCTTTCCTTCCATACCGGTCGCATTACTCGATATAACCACTATAATCCCATAGCTCCTGCTGGTTTTATCATTTCCACCGTTAATTAATCTATTTTCTGGTTATTTTCCATTAAGTAGCTCTCTCACTGCTATCTCTAGGTCTCACATATGAAATTCATCTACTTCCTCTTCTGTAACTACTGTTTCTCTCATCTCTCCTCCGCTATTTATTTCTGTTCCCTCCAATAATTATTTAAAATAATCTTTCTAGTTTTCATCACCTCTTCTCTGCACTGGACTACTCTAGCTGTATCCAGCACTCCAATCAGCATCTCTCTAGGCTTTGTCTTATTTTTAACTGACCCAAAAAATATTTCCTTGTTTTCTTTGTAGTTGTCCTTTAGTTTCATAATGAACTCTCCCCAGGATTTCTCCTTTGCGAACTTAATCATTTTTCCTGCTGGTTTGGCGTTTCCATGCTTTCTAATTCTCTGCTGTTCTGTCTTTAAACTACTCTAAGTTTTTTTCTTTTCTTTTTACAGCTTCTACTATTCCCTCATTCCACCATGGCATTTCCTTTTCCTTCCTCTTTATTTATGTTCTTCCACATACCTTTTCTGCTGGTTCTACTATTGCTGTTCTGAATCTTCTGCATTCTTCTGCCACAGTTCTTAGTTCATCCTCGGGTAAATCAATCTTTGCTGAGTCCTGGAATGTTTCTCTCATCCCTCTATCTTCCAGTTTCCAATATTAGGTCCTAGTAATTATACTGCTCACCGTCTTGCCTAGTTACCCAGAAAGTACTAACATTTTAAATTTAAAATATTTAGAGTGAAATCGAGAATATTGCTGTAAAATTATTTTAACATTAATGAAGACATAAAAATAGTGTAGTCATATATTATAAAACTTATTTAAATTTTTTAGACCTCACCTTGAAATATGAGTGAAGAATGACCTTGGGCACAGGACGGTTCCTGGATAGCTCAGTGGTTAGAGCATTGGCGTACTAAGCCAAAGATCCAGGTTCGACTCCCGTGTCAAAGTGTCATTTTTCAATTTAATTTAAAGAAAATAGCTTTTAGATAAACAGGTTTACATCAAGGATGTTAAAACTTACAGAAGGGCCAAATGAAAAATATAAAATAAAATGGTGGCTAAAGTTTTATTGATTAATTTTCCTTTAGAATTAATTAATACAAACTTATTAATACACTTTTTTTTCAGTGCATGACGGTGACCTGGTGGTCTAGAGGTGAGGTGTCAGACTTCTGTGTTGGAGGTCAAGGTTCAATCCTTGGTCCAGGCACAGATTTATCTGATTACCAAACCCTTCCTTCACCTCTAACAAGATATCTTGTGAATATGAGGAATGCCAGGTCTCCACCGTGGTTCGGATTCCACGTTAAACTGTAGATCCTCCATTTCATCTCACAATCACCCTACCACTACACATTAGCGTAAGTGCATATAACCCGAAAGGGTAGTAAGATGCAGTGATGATGATGATGATGATGATAATAATAATAATTCAGTGCATGACATACCTGGCTGTGAGAGTTAAAAGTATTAGTCTGGTCATTGTGTATGTAGATTTTTTGCTGCTTTATTGAAACATAATGTTACACCTTAGAGGTTACGTCGAAACCACAATAAGATCATATTGATTATGGAGGTGTGGAGTCGATGGAAATCTTAAACCTCGCTTAAGCCTAACTAACCAAACCATGGTGACCATAAGTACAGTTTCTCTTTAGGAAAAAAATACCAATGGTACCGCCAGTGATCGAACTCATGACTTCAAGAATAATAGCCAGGGGCACTGATCACTAGACCAAGAGACCAGTCATAAACACTCATAGGAGAACGACATATCATAAATTTAAATACGTTAAAAGTGTAAAACCATCATAAATACCTTAGTGGTAAGTTGTATATAATGTGGTGTGAGATGAGTGACAATGTGAGGAGGAGATTCTCAAGTAAGTCGGTTTCCACTTTTACTATGTTTTATGTTTTAAAACACTTGTTCACATAAATATGAGAATGCAAACATTACCATAAGTTTTTGGGTATAATTTACTAAGTTTAGAAATGTTGATATTAGCATGGATTTATAAAAATAGTTTTGTTGTGTTTTAAAAAACCTGTTTCACAACAGAACACATTTGAATGATTTAAGCCACAAGCCGGATTGAGCGCACTCATCCCTACACTATTTCCTTTGTTCCTGACATGGTAATAATCTAGTTCTATTTATCCTTTTTTTTCAATTGAAAATAGGTAACAAATAAAGTTTTTTATATTTTAATTTGAAAATAAAATAATTTTCAAAAATTATACCTCTTTTTATTATTCTTAAAGTTATGGCAAAAAGAAAAAAATCCACTGTTCAAATGGCACCTTGAATTATAAATAAATTGTGTAATTAAAGAGCTCCAGCGTTTTATATATATATTTTTATGTAGTTAACTTGCACAGTATTTTGATGTAAATTAGGTTTTAATATTATTTTATATTTACAAATACTTTAATAGTACTCTTATTATGTTTGGAAAAAGGTAAAGGAAATTCAAACTTTTTTCCAACCATAATACTTACCTCATAAAGCTAAAAGAGGTTTCCCTTATAGAGATATATTTAATGGTACTTTAAACTTGTAAATATAAACGTTTAAAACCAGGAACCTAAGATATTAGGAACTATTATTTTTCTAGAACAGGAAAGAGAACCGAAACTTTTATAAAAAATTTTTTTGGAGAAATGGAACAAGAACCAAAACCGATAAGTATTTTGGTGTGACTCCCTGCTTGGAGTACAAGCATGCAAATACAGCCAACAACTTTTTGAATACATGTTGTAAATATTTAGTTTCGTGACGGCTGATAACAATTAATAATATTAACTGTTTGTTTTATTTTAATGTTTTACTATTAGCTAAAAACAAGCTATCCTATTTAATCATAGTACACATAAAGAAATCTAAATATAGGTTGTTCATTTACCATTCGGTGAAAAACAAATTTAAAAAAAATTTGAAGTGATATTTTTTAGCTAATTCAAGAAATTGTCACAAGACCTTTTTATTAGTAAAAATGAAAATACAATGTAAATGACAAACTAGATATATATCTGAATATAAGACAAGATATTTTTCTGAATTTGTTTCCTCAAAATGAGTCAACTTATAGTCAGATGATTGAAAAATTTTCTGTGAGGGTAAATGTTTTGTTTGTTAGTAGTAGTATGCAATAGCAGCTATATTTAGATTGGAGCATAGTTTGTCAACTCACTATTCACGATCAAGGTTGAACTATTAGAAACAAGTGATTTTGGGATAGTGAGCGCGATTAAAAGGACTAAAAGAACTTTTGGTTTCCAACATGGACCGGATTCTAATACTAGTCTGGTTTCCTTATTTTAATAAAATATGTTTATCCATCTCCTATACATCCATTGCTGTTTCCAGCCTGTGGCCTTGGTCAAGCCATATATTCCCCACTACCGGCTGGCTAGGCCTGTCATAGCTTCATTTGCCTTATAATCTAACTTGAGACTATAACATACACAACAACCAGTCCCCACATTTTACCAATGATAAATTGAACCCGGGACCCTGACAGACACACTACTGACTAAGATAAGTGAGCTCTACGATGTGTTACTCAACAAACGGAGGGTAAGACACACCTGCATTGAATGATGTTGTAGGGTTTCTGCATGTGCTTGGTGATGGTTCATGTTTTGCGCCAACGAGTGGTGTCCTTGGTTGTGCATCGAGGGTTGGTGATGTTTTGGTGCGGCCTGCAGTTGAATGTTCTGAATGTTCTGGGTGTTGTATGTTGGGACAATGGGGAAGTGCACTACGTTTGAGCATGGCTGCTGTCCAAGGCCGCCTGTTGTTTTTTGCTGAAACATGTTGAGCGTCTCGGCAGCCTTCGTCATGGAAGCGTCTACATAGCCCATGGATATTGGAGTTTCTGACAGGGATAGCTTCTTGGCGGTACCCTTCCGCCGGGACTTCTTGTTAGTCTTGTCGTCCCTGTAAGCATAACTGTGCTTCTTTGGTACTTATCAATAGGTTCATAGCTATTTGAGTGGAGAGAAACATGGATTGGCCGATTATAGACACTAGTTACATGTTCCCTAATGATGTTCTCTTCTTTCCTCGTAGCACTGCACACAACATTGCACCGCAACACTGCATCAACATTGACTATTAGACAGTGTTCAATGTAAATTTGTTGCAGTTTTACGACAAAATCTTTCATAATTAATTTTGTTAGGGTGAGTGAATTTAAACCATTTAGGCCTTAAAACTATCTTTTCGCCCACACTTTATTTACATTACCTTCTTGTTTAGGGTATAAGCATTTCTCATAACTCTACCCTTCAACAGGAATGATATGATTTTATTAGGGCGTCCAGCCAAACTATATTTTAAAATTTCTCGACTTTCCCCAGTTTTTTCAGATACGATTTGTTGTTTTCATTCATTATATATAAATATCAAGTATATAACAAACATTATTTTACTTGGATCCCAACTTGATGTATTATTTTTAGATATATACACATTCTGAAATTGTGTCCCTCTATGAAGGGCTTAAAGAATTTTAGCCTAAATCAATGAGTTATTGGGTAGTGTAATCTATGTTCAATTTCAGTGAGATCATATTTAGCAATTAAGAGACCACCTTATTGTAAATAAATTCTTACATATGCACAACTTTTGTTAAATATGCATGGTAGAGTGGTGAAAATACTACATACAAAAATCACATATTCAGTTTTAAAATTAAAATTAGTATTCTTAGCTGTGTTAAAGAGAGTTGAGAGGTGTATTTTCTGGAAGAAAAATGTTATTTTGACTCCTGTAAACATAGGTTGTATATTTTTTAGTGAATACATAAAAATTCCATAAAATTGATCATATTCCCTGACTTTTTCCTATTTTCCAGGTTGTTGGACACACTGTTATTACTATTATTTTGCAGGTACAGTCAAACTTGATAACCCAAACCTCAATATCTCGAACTTCAAATAATTCAGATAAAATTTTCATAACATAATATTTTATATAGTAACACACAAGCCGCATGCTGGCAAGTTATACTTGTGTTATAGAAGTAGTGTATTGCAGGGTGTTAGTGGAGATCTTGCAACACAGCGCTACTACCCCATCCATCTCGCCCCTGCACATACAGTACAGTATATAGATAATTTACAAGTACTGTAGGCCTATTATAATCTCAAACTTTTTTACTATAGTACCTAGCTGTGTTATTTGTGTATTGTTTACCTTGTCACATTAAAGTACAATATTACTTTAGATAAAGTCTCAGTTTTCATTCCTAAGGCACAACTTTATTTCCCCCCTGTGAGACAGACTTTTCGTAACTCGGACAGACCCCTGCCCCCTTTAGTACGAGTTATCTAGAGTTGACTGTATATGACAGCTGCAGGTCATACAGGGTGTCCAGCCAAACTATATTTGTAAATTCCCTGACTTTTCCAGGTTTCCCAGACACAATTTACTTTTTTCCAGACCACTCACTATACATCGATATTAAGAATATTATGAAAATCATTTTTTAAGATTATAGATTAATTGAGTAGTTTTTTCTAAATACACACACATTCTGAAATTGTGTCACTCAATAAAGGGATTAAGCAATTTCTGCCTTCGGGTAAATGGACTATTTTAAGTTAAAAATAGATTTAAAATAGTTGCGGGACAGTAATTCTTAGTTCCTTCTACGTAAAATGTAGACCTAATCAAATTTTGCGCACGACTCTACTTTGGCTAAAGACACAAAACTCACTTGTTGACCTCAAGAAGTGATATTAGTCTGCTCAACATGTACAATGGTGTGAAAGTGATTCTAGGTAGGTATTAACTGGAAAAAAAAGTATTATTTTGACTATTGTGAATCAAATTATGAGGCTTTTTATAGACAAATGTAAAAATTCCAGAAATTTCATAAAAATCCTTGACTTTTCCATGACTTTTCCCTGACCAGGCAAATTCCCTGACAATTCCCTGTTTTCCAGGTTTTCCAGGTCGCTGGACACCCTGTCATATGATGTGATGTATGAATATATGGAAAGTGTTTTAGAAATTTCTTTAAGTGTTAAAAAAGTTCTTTCATATCTGAATCTGACAAACCTAGGTATTTAATACAGTTTTGAGCCAAACGTCTAATAATGGTCCAGTTTTGTTTATTCCAGTTTTGAAATCAATGGAATCAATACCAGTGAAAGTATTTTATCATATATTAAATGATAGTAATAAAACGATTAAAAGAAAAACTATTTAACTGATCCCAAATTTGCTGTTGTCAAATAAAGAACACACAAGACTACATTTGGATGACAAATTGTCTAACGAGTGTGTGAATGATGATAATAGTGTGTTTGAAGAAAACATATCAGCAGAACAAGTGAGTGCGAGTTGTTTGGTTCATGTTGGGACAAATCTCCCAAATTCTCGAGTCTATGTGAGTTTCACTGATAATCCAGAGCCTAGACAATGGTTTGAACGTTTCTTTATGTATGAAATGGCACATCTCATTGCTGGTCAAAATAATACTTATGCTAAGCAGGACATTGATCAAGAACTTTATACAAGGTGTTGTTTTAAAATCAACAATTTCACTGATTTTTTCTAGACTTTTTTATACTACTTTCTTTTGAGATAAAATGAATAGGCCTGATCATTGATTCAATCCCTTTTAAAGTGTCTGCATTTCAAAGAAAAAAACGACCTAATTTAATAGTAAAAATGACCAAAAGCCAAAACTATTTTAATTGGCCCTAAATTTTGGACTCGAGTGGTGTGTTTTAATTCCAAAAATGAAAATTTGTCTTAGTTTGGAACCATTTCAGCTAAGTTGATCATGATAGGGTCTTTGACAGAGATATGTTCAGCGTATATTAAGACAGCTCAGGTTGTGTTCATTCTTATGGAGAGATTTCTAAATAAAGGGTTGACAAATATTATGCCTCCCCAATTACAATTGATCAATCTGGTGGAGAAAAAAAACTTATGGTGTTGATACATTTTGAATAAATAAGAAATAACTCTATTATAAAGATATGAAAAACAAAACATTAGGGAAAGGTGAATTTTCCATTTGTTTTGAAACGGGCGCTAAAGCGGAAAGAGAAGAGAGGCATGTGAGTACTTTGTTCAATTCTATATGACAAAGATAGAAAATAGATGGGGTGATAAATTCAAACCATTAGTATACATACAGCAAAGAAATGGGGGAGAGGAGGTAGATTTGGCCAATCACTATTATTATTATTATTACATTCAAATGTTTCACCCCACTTGTATAATGCGTGCATATTTTACATTATGAAGACAGAGGCGCACAATTCCATTCCATCTAAAACTAGTCGCAACTCTCGAATAGTAATGCAGCCAAAAGTGGGTAAGCCTTCTACTGATATGCCTAATGGGCTGAAAGATACTTTTATCAAGACATCAAGGAAGATGTGTGGTGTGCTCATCCCGCAAAATTAGGAAGGCAACATTATAATGTACCTTTATGTGCTGATCTTGATTTGAATAAATTTAATTTAAAATGCATTAGTAAATGGTTGGAAAAGTTTAAGAGGAAGTTTAAGTTTAAAAATGTAGGTTAGTCTTTTCGCTGAATCAAAGATGTAAAGACAAAACTTTAATTCTTTTGAATTTAAAAGAAAAATACTAGTCATGCGGCAAAATATTGCTGCCTTAATTTAATTTATTTGAAAGTCGATGATTTATGATTTATTGCAACATTGCTTAGCATGGCTTACAGGGGTAGAAATAAACCATAGCTATCCTCTTGCTATACCATGCTATGCCCTGTAAATAGAATAGGGTAGGTAAGCATTAAGTGTGGCAAGAAAGATATGGTATATTTCTACCGGTGTAAGTCTTAGTTAGGGTGCAGATAATTACTTAGCGTATAGCTTACTGTTTATTATCTATGGAAGAAGATACAGAAAAGAGGAATAGGCACAAATAAAACAGAGCAAACACTATATCACTTTTGAAATAGAATAAAGTTCATACTTTACATTGCTGCAAGTGGTGAAAAGAGGTTTTGCTTAAAGAGCTATATTATATACAGCTCTAGTGTGATTAAAATAAAATAATTAGAATACCTCTCCGCTTTCATGATTCCCTGGTCTGCATGATTAGGTCCCATGTTGTTCTTGGGCTGCTGTGGAACTTCCATGAAGACTTCTAGCCGCCTTTTGAGTGTCTGAAAGTCTTTAGACTTGAATTCATCATGGAACACTTTGCGGTACAACCAGTTCTTCACTCTAGGCTGATAGCCTGGAAGCTGCTGACCTGTCAACAAGTACTCCAAATTTTACTCTTTGCTCAAGTTTATTACTTTCACAACTATTTAAAATAAAATAATGTCATAGCTTGCAGCCTTAGTTAATCTAGAGCATGTAATCAATTAGTATGACAAGCCTATGAACTCACACATTCAACTACCCTGACTCAGAAGTCGAGTATTCAAACTAGGTCGTGTTTTTAAACATCAGTTGTTTGCCAAGTAGCATAATAACAGTCAGTTTTGGACCTTTAGAGAAAGGAGAAGGGGGCCAGTTGCTGGTGGGGCTAGTCCAAAGTGCTCTACATTCTTAGATACCAGATAACAACAACACAGCACTGAAGGTCGGGTGTTCGATACCAGCTATGGTTATAGCGCCGAAGATTAGTCAAGACACGAACTGCTGAGTAGGAACAATGACAGTATGAGTTCCTTTTTCCAAACTATTTCAATTAGTTCTAAGCTCTACAGCACATTATACATCATGTTTCCAGGTTGGTTAAGTAAAATACCTCCATTATCCTCTCTCCTTCCACCATGCTTCTCCTTTCACTTGCACAATTTCTGTTATCTGCTCCTTCCATTCATTTCTTAGCCTCCCTTTTGTTATTTCTCGTATATACTTCATTTCCATAATTTTATTTGAGATCTTATGTTTTTCCATGCTCATTACATGCCCATACCGACTCAGTCTTGCTTCTTCCACTATTTCATGTACTCCCTGTACCTCAATTCTTTCCCAAATAACTTCATACCCTTATCCTGTTTCTCCTTGTGAAAGCTAACATGCTCCTCATAAACTTGATTCTCATGTCCTCCATTTGATAGTATTTCTTACATTCAATGTCCATGTTTCTGCTGTATATGTGACAATGGGTACAAAGTTCACCCTGTATAATACTTCCTTACACTTCAAGGGGACTTGTCTTCTCTAGCAGGTCTCTTACACACCTGGAGATTACCTCTACCTGCTGTCCTCTTCTCATTACATCCTCTCTACTTCCACCTCTCTTCTCAATCACGAGTCCAAGATGTTTTACGTTCTGTACCTTTCTCAGCCCTACTCCATTCAGCTTTAAAGCTTTAATAGGCCTCTTAGTTTTCATTGTCATTATCACTTCCCAATTTGCCATGTTAAAATTCAGTCCACACCCTTTCACTTCCTCATTCCATTCTTGTGATTGTTCCTGTACTTCCTCTTACTTCTACTCTCATACCNTTCACTTCCTCATTCCATTCTTGTGATTGTTCCTGTACTTCCTCTTACTTCTACTCTCATACCATAAAAACATCAGCAAATATCATAGCTTTCATTCTATCCTCCCCGAGTTTTCCTGACACTTTGTTCATGACCATTTCCATTACCATTACAAATAGTAATTGTGAGAGGGCATTCCCTTGATTCAATAATTTTTTTGAATTCGGAACCACTCTTTCTTCCCACTCTCTGTCTTAACACAACTCCTGTTATACTCATGCATGCTTTTCACTCATTATAGCTCCTCTTTCCACTTCTGTCTCCTTTATTGCTTTATTTATATCCATGCTATCAGACGTCTTCTCTACATCCATAAATACCATTACCAAGTCTTTCCCATATTCATACCATCCTTTAATCAGCTGTCATATGCCAAAGATCAAGCCTACTCTAAACCTCTGTTCCCTAAGTTCGTGTTGTTTTCTCTCTCCATCTTCCTTTAATTTTTTGTTTTTCTTATTCTCATTTTCAGTATCTTCTCAAATGTTTTTGTACAGTGGCACATCAGTGTTATCCCCCTATAATTTATACACTTCTTCCTGTCTTCTTTCTTGAAATATATATTATAACTCCCTTTTTCCCATCTTCCGGTACCTTGTTCTCCTTCCAAACTACTCTCAGCAACCTGTATAATCATTGTAGACCCGCTTAATCTGCGGTTATTATCATTTCCAGAGTCACTTGGCCCACACCCGGTGCTTTTCCTTGTTCCATTCTCTTTAGTGCATCTTCCACCTCTTTCCATGTGCGGCCTTTTTCCTCCATTTCTGCTATTTTTTTCCTCTCCTATGTTTCACTCTCATCCCATGTTTTTTTTTGGGAGGGGGAGGGGGGGTTGAACATCTTCTCAAAATATCTAATCCATTGTTACTTTTCTTCCTCTCCTGTCTTCAATGTTCTTCCTTCTTCATCCATCATTCTAACTTGTCTTGTTTCTCTCGTTTCTTACCTGGCTCTATAACACCTGCTTACTTCCTTCCACATCTCGTTCCAGTATTTATGTCTACTTCTGCATCAAATGATTCCTGGCTTCCCATATGACTCACTTCAATCTCTTCTTCTTTTCCCTATATTCTTAAATTATTATTTTTAAAACTCCTTCTGAATGCTTTATTATTCTCTTCCATTGCTTCCTCCACCCTGTTGTTCCATCAGGGTGTCTCCTTCCATTTCCTCTAATCACTTGTCCTCCCATAAACCTTATCTGCCGCTCCCACCAAACTGTTCTTAAACCTTACCCATTCAACCTCTACACTTTACATCTCATCCTTGTGTATTAAGCTTCTTGCCTTTCTTCGGTGCATCTCTATTTCCTCGTTATTGTTCAGTCTCCACACCCTTATTCTTCTTTCTTGTCTTACTACCTTTCTCCTACATTCCCACGCCTTTATGCCTGCCCCCAACAACCTGTGCTCACTATTTAAGGACACACTTGATATTATCTTGATGCTTAAGGTCTGCCTTTTTATTTCCTCAATTCGGTGATGCCAGTGGGTCATTTTTCTCACTTTTAGTCACTTTATAAAAAACACACTCACTTTTAGTCATTTTTCTAAACAAATTTATTAAGCTTACTTACCTAATAGTTTTAAGGGCTTTTCAAGAAGGAAGATCATCATTTAGTAGGCCTAATCTTATTGAGAAACATTGACTGTAAGTATAAAGTCTAATAGCTGCATAATATTGTCCACTTGTTAGTTTCTCATAATTGAGATTCACTTTAAACTATGGTATCAAAAACTGAGGGGTTTTCTTAAAAGCCTATATCGCCTGATAATGGTTTTGCTCAATATTACATTGCTGCTTATTGCTTAGGTGGCCACATAGTCACAATAGACTAAACTACAAAGAATGAAGAGCTCAGAGTTTGATCCCGGTCGAGTACACTGAAAGCGGTTTTTCCTAAATGGTTTTCCACTCCCTCTCATCATACAAATTTGGGTGCACTTTCTCAAAATTCAACCTTCCTCATTCCTAGCCCATAAGTATAATTAGTACAAAGGCGTGTAGCTTGCTCAGAAGGGTAGTAAGACGCAGTGCTAAGAAAAAATAACATTCTTAATTATTTATAATGTTTAACAGACAATTCACAGCACAGGTTTTGTTTTGAAATGATTCAAAGCTGTATTAATGTAGCATTTTTATTTTCATAGTTCTGTTTTCAACAGAAGGAAGGTTTTGAGCGGATAAGTGGCTGTGGCGCAAGGAATATTTTAACTGTATATAACTGAACTAAGTTAGGTATGGGAAACTATTTAATGTTCCTGAAGATAGGTTGAATGATGAGTGGAAGCTTTTGCAGCTTGAGGACAACATTCATGAAATTGAAAAAAGTGTTAAGAGTAAACAAATTTTTGAACCATCTATTCACATTGTATAATCCAGCCGAAAACATAAAATATCCAACTCTATGTAAAGTTGTACAAGCTTTCTTATCTCTTTCCCATGGAAATGTGAATGTTGAAAGAAGGTTTTCCTCCTCAAATAGAGTCCTCACAGAAGATAAAGTCCAAATGTCAGAACATACATTAAATGCATTTATAACTATAAAAGATGCATTACAACCATATAATAATAGGCCAGAGCTAGTGCCCATTACAAGAGAGTTATTAGCTCTTGCCCAAGGTGTGCACAAGAGTTATAACTACCCAGAAGAAAATAAAAGAATAAATGCTATGGTGCCCCGCACAGATTTTCTCCCGCTTTTATCAAAGGGAGAAAAAAACACATAAAAAAAAGTGAAAAAAGTAGTATCGCGGTTCCCTAAGTGGTTTATTTTAAATGTTATGTAGCCAGAAGTTATGTGCTAGTTTT